>JAHEWH010000040.1:0-286935 GCA_020726485.1 Halenospora varia
GATTTTGAATCGGCGGTGTGCCCAACAGGAACGAATTCGTAGCTCCTTGTCTTCTCACAAATGAACTTTTGCGAACTCTGGAATGTGGTGCTCTTTTGTAATAGTGGATGGACTACAGATGAGTGCTCAGAAAATCAAAGGTATTGTCAGGCGGTTGTGATAGGTGATGGAATCCTCTGTTCCCAAACCCACTTCGAAAGGCGGTAGATATGGAGTGTCTGCCTCAGCCTCATTCATCATAAGAAAAAGCAACATTATGCTGTGCAACCTAACCGCAGGACCACCACATGACAAAGCATTCGCCCTGACTCGTCAAAGTTTGCCAGCTCTGAGTGAGCTGGTGTAAGCTACAAAAGAAGTAATTTGTGTGTAGTTAAGTGATCAAGGTGTGGCTATGCGCCTATGGGAATTTGCCATCGTTTGTAGTGTGAGAAGGCTATCCTGACACAATATTCCTTGAAAACGCAAGGACCGCACTGCCTAAGTGTGCAAATGTCACATGACAGATATTTGCTCCCGTGATTAAGGAGCATTTGCTTTCTTCATCTGTAAGAAAACTTTGTCCAAAATACCGCTCTACAAAGTGAAATGCCTGAAACTTCCCTCATGACGTTTTCAAAAGGGCATACTTCGGCCTTCAAAGTACTATCCTCTCCTCTTGACTTTCGAATAAGGCCGGCCGGACTATCTCCTAAATCGTGGCATCCACATTGGCTTGAGAAGCGAAAAGTGAGGTTATTCCCAACTGATTCGATTCGGACCGACCTACCGAACAACCGACGCACGCACAAATGTCGGGCCGTTAGCAGCCAACCACGACCCTTACCAAAAGGCAGAGAAATAGAGATTTCAGGTATTAGCATTTCAGGCATTCGCCGTTATTCTGTGTATTCGAGACGTTTTAAAACAATGAATCGATATGTATATAACTGATGTACCCAGGTACCAAAATCTGAAACAGACCTAATCATTCTCTTACGGCTGTACCAACTAAGAAGTCCTCGCCAAATTCAGGCGCGCGTTGTACAAAGCACCGACAAGGTTTCTCGGCTTCTTTCCTCTCGCTCCTACTCCGCGCGAACCATCAAGCCGTGCTCATGCAGCAGCGTTGATCGACGCCGGGGTTCCGCATGATTTTTCTTGTTCTGGTGAGGATGGCTCGCTAAAACCGTTATCGTGAACTGCCGCCGCTGCATAAATAACCGAGAAAGAGAAAATCTATAGTTCGTATAGACATGATACGATAACAATATACAGGCGGCTAAAGAACCAAATCCTAGCAATTCGCAGGCCGCATAACCCCCACACGACCGATTGTCAGGTTGTCGGGATGTTCCACAGGTTTCTCTTGTCAAGTTTTCTATCACTTCGTATGTGGGTTCTGCAGGTTGTAGTGTGCTGCGCTTTGTACTAACGCGTGATCACCTAGAAGATGGTAACCTTATCACCTTTATATTATCGGGGCGAGCCTCTTAATCCTCTTGTCCGAGTAATCGTTTCGCCAGTTTAGGCTCCAGAGACCGCTAAAAAATCTGGTCTGCGTGCTCCCACGTGTCACCGTGTAGACGTGCCGAGTTCGCCTTTTGAATCCGGGGTAATCCGGGGTTAATTTGGATAATCGGTGCTTTTAATGGAAATTTCCTAGACCCACGAAGGGAGAGCCGCCTAGACGTAGCTGCGCATATGACAGCAGCGCAGGCTGTGGACAACGGCACGAGAAATAATAATCTAGCTTCGAGTATTTTCCTGATGACGGAGGTTTATTCGTCCTTGGCAGAAACCGGTATATCCACTTTCCCATCTATACGGCTATGCCCTGGACCTGCTCCAATGACTTGCAAATGTGGATGCCTCATTCTGTCTGGACTATTAGAGGTCATGTCTAACCCACCAACGTTCGTCTCCTTTTGGCTACTGATCGTGACAACCATCCATCCCCCCCTCGGGTTTTTGGAAGCGAAGTTGCGGCTCTCAACCCAAGTACGTTGTAGGATTAGAGCGCAGTTTGCAACTAACCTTCTCTGTCGTTATTCTTATCAACCCAAGTCACCTCGCCTTATCCTTTGTATCGTCTAGGTATCCGGGACTTAACATGTCTTCAAAATGGTCTCATGGGGGAGCGACCAACGTTGGCAGCCACAATCGGGACTTCGATGACGCAGAGAAAGGGCTTTACGATAGCAGCGCGCAGACCTTGGCGGCGTTGCCATCCCCCGCCCATGTATCCAAGAGGTCGCCAATACATATCGAGACCCTTCAATTACCTATGTCACCAATGGTACACGAAGGCATTACACCGTCCGCAAATGTACCAGTACTATCCCTATCATGGCCCGGGCCCGAAGGGGAGAAACCCACCAAGCCCGCACTGCCCAGGCTATCAACCACGAAACGTCGATGGATCATCTTTGTGCTTTGGTTCAACACGTACCGAAAGTTCTTCACCTTTGTCACCTTACTCAACTTGGCCGGGATAATCATGGCCTCACTCGGTCGATTCAAATACGCTGAGAACCACCTCGGTGCTTTGGTACTTGGCAACTTACTCTGCGCAATTCTGATGCGAAACGAATTGTTCCTGCGGTTCTTATACCTAATCGCCATCTATGGCCTGCGAAGTGTACGTCTCTTTCATTCCCACTCACATGACGCGTGTTAATAACAGTTGGAATAGTGGGCACCAGTGTGCATCAAGTTGGCAGTGACTTCGGTATTGCAACATGTCGGCGGCATCCATTCAGGATGCGCACTCTCTGGCGCTGCGTAAGCTACTCACTCTCGTAGCCAGTGGCGAGCAGGACTGACATAGTATTTAGCTGGCTGGTATTCAAGATTGTCGACATCATACGGCATCGCTCGATCCAGCACAAGGCTGTGATCGCCGCTGGCGTGATCACAAACACCCTTATCATCATTTCCGTCCTGAGCGCCTACCCATGGGTTCGCAAGTCAGTGTTGCCATTCCCATGTTGGACTTGTCGGCGGCTGACCCCTCCTTTAGCTACCATCATAACGCATTTGAGAGGCACCATCGCTTCATCGGATGGCTGGGTCTAGGGGTATAGATACCCCAATCCGACCTCGAGACTGGTGCTGACAGATAATAGGCCACCTGGATCTTTGTGATCTTGGGAAATACATACGACATGAAACATGGGGTATGGAGATCCAACGCCCATTCTCTACTCAGCGCACAGGAGCTTTGGTTTGCCGTATTCATGACAGTATTGTACGTTTCCTTCTGGTTGACTGGTAATTATTACTTATGCTTGACAGTATTATCATCCCTTGGGTTACACTTCGAAAGGTCTCTGTGGAAGTTGAAATTGTGAGTGGTCCCTGGTTTCTTGCCCGAAATTGACTGACGTATGGTTCTAGCCATCGCCGAAAGTCGCCATTCTCAAATTCGAACGCGGGATACAGCAAGGTCTCCTGGCCAGAATCAGTCGCACCTCGATCATGGAGTACCATGCCTTTGGAATCATTAGCGAGGGCCGGAAATCCCCGCATCATTATTTGATCTGTGGTGTCCAGGGTGACTTCACGAAGAGTCTTGTTGCCGATCCACCAAAATTCATGTGGACCAGAGAACTAAAGTTCGGTACGCTGGTTCTCGCATTCCAAAAGAGGCAGTCCACTAACATATAATAGCTGGTGTTGGGCATGCATCCGCGATGTTTAAGAGAGGAATCCGTATCTGCACTGGAACTGGTATTGGGGCAGCGCTATCCACCTGCATACAGAGCCCGAATTGGTATACCGCTCTTAAACACTCTTTTGGAATTATTCTGACATTCTGCTAGGTTCCTCATTTGGATAGGCTCTGATCAAGAGAGAACCTTTGGGCCAACGATTACGGGTCTAATCCACAAACACATCGAGCCCGAGAGAATGATTCTCTGGGACTCGAAGAAACGAGGAGGACGACCAGATACTGTGCAGCTTCTGAAAGACACGTGGAAAAGTTTTGGAGCTGAGGTCATCTTCATTACCTCCAACATGCAAGGCAATGATGAAATGATGCAAGGCTGCCGTGCAGGTACGTACATCACCATCTTAATCCACGACAAACCACTGACATCTGGTGCTCAGCTGGATTACACGCATTCGGCACTTTGTGGGACTTTTGATAATCTGGGATCTCGGATAGTGCATCTTCCTAGAGTTATCGTTTCGTGGAGGGTCAAGCGGCATGGATGGAGTAGATTTTGGGAAGAGCAAAGGGTAGCATGGGCCGAATAGAAGTTTCGAAGAGTGACATGTAGCATGGGCGGAGTAGAAGTTTCGACATAGGACGGCCGCGTGGCTGGGATGTTGAATTACTAGAGAGATTAATCTGAAATCATTTCGATCATTGAATATAATCCATGGGCGAATGAAAACGCGATCATATTCAATGTGTAAGTTTCTCCTCGCCTGCCGGAGCAGAAGGTTGTTCATCAGAGCCCCCAAAGTATTTTCTCGTACTTCTCCGGTTACCCGAGTCATCCCCTGGCAGGTGTCGATACTAATATGCCATTTCGAAAGTTGACTCCAGAGGCAGCCTCTATGCACAAGGATATTAAGGAGTCTGGTTGTACAATCTGAACATGCGAGCTTGATACTGCAGAGTAGGAATGTGGGGAATGCCTGGCCCCACATCAAGGATTCTTCTCACGTTGGACGAAAATCCGGGGTAACGGGGAAGGATATGTTGCTCGGAAATCCTTCATCATTGTGCATACGGCACTTTGGGCTAATATCTGGTGGCATGATGTTAGTATGAGTTCTGGACCAACGATAGTTGAGTTGATACTAATCAAGGAGGGGGGGGGGGGGGCTCACATAAGAAGATTTTATGATCGGGATCAAGAAGATAACGATTGCCTCGAGCGTATTTCAGCCAGTCTCGTATAGTGGGGTGCAATAAGTCTGCACCCCCCCCCCCCCCCCTTGTCTGCCAAGCTTCACTGTGTCCTGATTAGTCTTGTTTACCTCGCTGCTTTTCTTAGCTCTCCTACCAAAAACAACACAATTTTTAAAGCTTTTCTTAATATTTTGTGTACCATCCTTTGGCCTCTAGTACTGCCTCTACTTGATGGTGTATAGTTGTAGCTAATCTATATAAAATCCCATTATCAATAGCATGCCAGGCTTCTTGTGCAGCTAAAACCAATATATCCAAAGTCTTATCTATGTCAGGAGCATGCTCAAGCTTAGGGTGTAGCCTATATAGTTCAGCCTTCATTAAAGCCTATAGGTTCTCTATAGGATTTAAATCAGGAGAGTAAGGAGGCCATTTTATAACTCAAATCTTCATCTCTCTTAAGATATCTTGTACTATAAGCCCACGGTGTGGTCCAGCCCTCTTATATATAAACTCCCCTCCTTCAACTATAATACTAGGTAAAAACGCCCGATATAACTCCCTTATAACCTATAAAGAAACCCCTCCTCGAGGAGCCTCTAGGTCTCCATTAAGAGGCACTAATCCTGTACGCCGGTCTGAGCCAAATGCAGCCCAAAGCATCTTCTTTACACCCTTCCCTAAGCAACGTACAGGTTGCACATCTCCTAGTTATACTTGATCTCTTAGGCGTACGAACGTCTATATAGGTTGCACGCCAACTCCTCTCTTAACTGTACACTTATCTAACCAAGAGACCTTTATCCAATCATTTAGTGTATATGCCTAATGTCTAATCGCCTATTAAAGTCAAGCTGTTGTATAAGCAGGAGTAATAAAAGGGCGTTTCTTTTGTATCCATTTCTTCTTGTTTATCTCTTATAAAAGGCCTTGTAAACACTGCTTCTTATAATTATTACTAACTTCGCGGAGGAGGTCATGCATTTTGATATAAGGGTTAGTATAATTAACAGTATTATAGACATGATCTTGCTGTTCTTCTATAAGACTATAAGGTCTACTAGGTCGTGGTTTTGAGGTAAAATCGGTTTGGGAGGAAGCGCGTCGTATAACACTTCTAATCGTCAAGAGAGGAATCTCAGGGTACTGTCGATGAATTCGTCTATATGACCACTTAATAGAGGAGAGCTTGCAGATTCGGGCCCTCATTTGAGGAGATAATTCGCGTCGAACCATCCTAAAAAGTGTGCTGTTTTTGGTAGGAGAGCTAAGAAAAGCAGCGAGGTAAACAAGACTAATCAGGGCACAGTGAAGCTTGGCAGACAAAGGGGGGGGGGGGGGGGGGGGGTGCAGACCTATTGCACCCCACCGTAGGAGAGTCGCAGTTGAAAGCCGGTTGGTGAAACTTTATTTAGAATTGTGACCGAAGCTTCGCTCAGAACAAGGAAAAAAAGTGTAAAGGCATAAAGTGATGCACACTACACCTCGAGACTTTCTCACGTTGGCCTCGGAGAAAAGCTAGCCTCTCGGCTCGTAGAGTCTGAGAAATTACGACTGAATTGTGGCTTCAGATGCATCAATTGCGGCAAATCGTAAATGACGCTTGATAGTCCCTCGGCGAATGCGAAACATAGAGTCTGTGAAGTGATGAAATATAAGCTCGTGGCCACAAAGGTTTGGGCGAGGAAATGAAGCTAAAGTCGCTTTGTTGGAAAAGGAAGGGCCTCATGCCAGAGTGGAATTCGGAGAGCTCGACAGGGGAATGTTACATGGCAAGTGTTTGCTCCCGTGATTGGTATTTGCTTCTTCACATTTACGTCCGTCATCTGTTGGAGCACGTTGCTTTTCTTCTAACGTAGCATGCTAATATGTACTAGAGGTCATCGTAGACACAAGAGCCACTTATTTGGAAGTTTTCATCGATATATTACCACATGTCGTTGTGACGTCGTGAAAAGTGGCAACGTTGTCCAGTAAGTGTCGTACTATCGAATTAATTAGACATTTTGAAATGCCAAGTCATAAGACGGTCAATAAACAAAGACAAAAGGGCTGAGTACTTCGCAACATGTACATCAGATCCAGTTGGGGCCTGGCAGTTGCGGCGATTCCAGAACGCCTCCAACCAAAGACGATTCGAGTTCATCGCGCCTCTCATTCCTAGCCCCTGCGATTTATCCGTTCTGGTTCTTTATTTTACCCAGCGAAATAGTAGCCCTCACGTATTTCGCAGCTTCTTCTTTCCACTCCGTCACAGTCGGGATCCCAGCTGCTTTGATTGCCGCAAGAGAATCTTGGAACACGTATCCTGTATTTGCGCCTCGGATTTCAATAAACGAGATCGGAACAAGTCCTGGACCTCCAAGTCTGCCGATTGGTTTGGCTACAATCCATTCATCGCTTGAGAGAGCAGTGATGATTAATGTCTCCCCTGGATATCCATCCATTTCATCAGCTCTTTCCGCCGTAAATCTATGCTTCATAGTTGCCACAATTTTCTCCGGAGGCGGCATAAATTTCTCGGCATTGGATAGCTCTGAAGCCGTTAACGGTAGGGCAAGTACAGAGACATTTGAGACTTGGCTGATTGAGAGTCCAGAAAGTAGAGACCAAGATCCTGATGGGGCTTCGAGCGAGGGAAGCGACATGTGCGATCGGCGAAACGAGGTCTTGCGATAGACTCTTGAGCTCTGGAGATCATGATCGAAGGCAAACTTGAACATTTCCCGAGAGATGGAAGATATTGAAGAGCGACTTCCCCTTCTGCCAACATCAGATTTTGAGATGGTTGGAGTTGTAGTAACTCGGCCCAAAGATTGCAATTGTTCAAGCGACTCCATACGCCGAGCAAGGTCCACGTTTGCTGCGAGTATATCTTGCATCAGCCTTTCTAAGCTTGACACAGAGTCGTTGACATCGACTAGAGATTGACTGGCAGTTTAGTTAGTACTACAGGATTGAGACTGAAGGTCTAAATTGTGCTCGAGCCCGCTTGTCACTTACGTATTCATGATATGTAGCATACATCCGAGCGACGCTTTGTGGTTCTGCAATCGCTGGACGATTTTCCCAATTTCCTTCTCCTTTCTAACCCATTTTACTTGATTGAGAAACCCTTGTTCCACAGGAGCTGTCAGACCATCTAAAAGCTCTTGTAATTCAGAGAATGAGAGGACAGTCCCAGTCAAGGTGAGAATGACCTGCTCGACCGATATATGAGCAGAGCGCTCGTTGATGGCGGGGCTACGATGAAGCAAGAAGCTTTGCAATTGCGACAGAATGTTCTCTATGTCCGTGGACTCCTGTAGCATGATTTGAGCCTGCTGTGGCGCATCCTTGACATCGTGAATGAACCCCTTGATCGTACGGACGATTGGTGGAATAACGCTCAATAGGCCAACCACAGCAGTTGTAACGGATAGCGGATCCATGGTTGTTGGAATATTTTTGGAGACTTAGATTTAAGGGCAGACATGCTCGAGAATCAGTTGAGATGCGATGTTAAGGGTGCGCTGGTGAGGCTGAGAAGCTGTAATCTTAACCTTATGCCTCGGCGGGTACAGCCACCTCAAAGGTATACACATAGCCGCCTGCTTCCTTGATTTGTTATCCGCCAATCAGTGCACCCTACCATGTCTGAAATATGTTTCAAGGCTTTCACATATGGCACTGAGGACCAGTTAGTCGGTTGCCCAGTTGATAGTCTTATTCTAATGCTCTTTTTTTTCTTTTCGACTAGAGTCTTGAGGAATGAGCATGAGTATGTCTACAAAGAAGGTTATATCTGGCGAGTTCAGTCATGTTTAGGGCTTGCCTTGGGGATCATAAGTTCCGAATAGGTCAAATAACAACCAAGAGCCTCAAGCAGATAACGCTCACGATACTTGAAATGAATATCTCCCATCTCAACAATTGTAGTCCCAGCGATTTGAGCGAACCTCGGATAGCAAGCGCTGTCTGCATCCAGCAGCCTCTGGGGGCTTATTTCAATCTCACCAGCCAAAGGTCCAAGTGCCGCAATAGCTAATGAGGTGTCCTTAAGGAGTCGGGCGCAAAACTCTGCAAAAAGGTCATGGGAAACAAGAAGTTCAAGGATCGACACCATCGAGTCAGCATTGGGGACGACTTGGTGGAGCAGATCAGGAGGTGGATGCTTCATAAGTTTGCGAAGGAAAATAAGGATTTGAAGCTCTTGGACAAAAGACGCCTTATCGATTTGAGGTCGGTGTTGAAGGAGTTGACGATCGTACCCGATTCTAGTCCGCCACATATAATTGCAAACAGCAGACATGATAATGCAAGGAACCAGTATTGGATATCCGTACCAGAATTGGGCAGTTGTGAGAGATGCTCCGCCAGCGACAATTCCAGATATGCCAATCATGACGGCGTGGGTTTTAACTCTTCGAGTTCGACGCATTAGCAATGGTAGAACTTCGTCTCCTTTGAGCTCCCGGAGACCAGCACAGCGGTGTCGATTGGCCCTCCTCCAAACGTATATAGACCACCATGCATTGAAAAGGCCGTACAATGCCACGGGTGCATTTCCGATATATCCGGAAAGAAGATTGCTTGCTTTGTAGACTTTGGGATCTGCACCACCAATTGCCATCAGAGTGCCAGTGCCAACCATAACCGCTCCGAATCCCATAAATATATCCATGCCCATTCGATCGATCATTTCTGTTCCCAATTCTCGGTGATTTACATCTAGATGTGTTTCCAGATCCCGTGTAGTCCTTGACATCAAAGTTGCTCTTTGTTTTCGTAGGAATTCTCGTTCTTGTTTCAGAAATACCACATTTCGCCAACTTAAAACTGCGTCAATGGCCGCGAAGATAGATATAGCCAATGCAAAGGTACCACCGAGACCCATTAGGATAGCCGCAAATGTTGGCACAGGAATTTGATTCCATACATTGGCGGCAAAATCTCCAGCATTTGCCAATTCAAGCAGTCCCACCCCAGCTAGCAAGCTATTTTGAAGTTTGTATTGTTTGATCGGAACGAAATCGTGTTTCCGTTTGACAAAGGTGGCAGAGCTCGTTGTCGAAAATTGTGAGGGGTTCAGCTTTGACGGCGTTGACTCCGCGTCAGATTCCATCTGCGGTATCACTGGGCTTCCTAGAGCTTTCTCACTCGACGTACGTTGGTTTTGCTCGACTCTCGTGATTGTTTCATTTTCGGCAGGCATGGCTTGGGAGGATTTTGCTAGAATATATCGAGGAGCATGTCAGCAAGGTGTGTTGGAATCCCCGTGTCGGATTGCAGGTTTACTCTGTTGAGAGTCCGCTAAGGATCGTCAGTGTAGCTGCTTCCACAAATAGAACTGAATACTCTTGGGGATCCAGATCACATTCCGGTCCGATAGTGTCGTGGTAAGGAAGGACGTAGGTCTTCATTTTCTTTGTTCAGGACCGAGCGTTGCGTGGCGTTTACACCTGCAACATGCAGGACCTAGCAGCAGCCAAAAATAAAATTTCCACCATGACAACTTGTTTATCGGGTTTCGGCTCACTGATGTTGGAGCAAACCGGCAAGCCCCACAAGGCTGGATTCGGGATTCGGGACCCTTGTTGGCACATGACCAGCCCGCAATGTTCAACGACACCGCTCCTCAGCAGAAGGTTCATGCAAACACTGCAAAGTAACACTTTACATGAGGGGAATAGATGATATGTATTGCGCACATGGTGAGACCGACCACTATCAACGACCGTCGCTTGCTTTAAGCCTCCAATCGACAGCAACGTGGCATTACGTTATGCAGTCATACGGTAAGCCGGCAAGGTCGTAAGTGCTCAGTGCCGGCCTTGTTTTCCTTCGAGCTGAAAATTCATAAGGACTTTTCTGCCTTCAACTGCAGATTTTGGACTCCATTCAGACTCTGACGTTAGCCCTGAAGTCGCCAAGTAGTGATCTGCATCTGAAAATCTGGGATCTGGTTGGCTGGCATGCAAAGGCCTTCGCATCAGTGACGAGGCTACGACGCGTTCAGGACTCTGCAGCAGTACTGCATGTCAAGCCTGCCTATCGGGGCATTCGACTCGAAGCCCGTTCCTTCGGATTGCGAGGTGAGGACAAGGATGCCGAGCACTTGATCTGTACTTCCCGACAATCAGCACATCTCTCGGCTGCCTGCCACTGAAATCAACTTAGCACAAGCTCAGAGAGTCACTTGCTCTTTTTGCCTTTATGGGTAGATAACCCCACGGATTTCGTGTGACTGTTGACCGCCACTTTATTTTGTTTTCTGGTATACTGGGTTCATTTTCTCTACGAACTCAAGTCAAATTCACGATTATCGAACATAAGCATTGATAGAAAACAAAAGACAACATACCTCCGCATAGTGCATTCTGAAGGCGTTTGAGATCAAGATATCGTATCGAGAACTCCGTCCAAATGACACAAACTCCGGGATCTCCTACTTCGACCACGAGCTCCGGCTCAGCACCAGGTTCACCAACAGAATGGAATTCGTCCTCTCCATTCCGACACACATTTTATGCGCCTCCACACTCTCTTTCGCAGAGAACAAATAGCAATCCGCAATCCACCACATCACATCGAGAAGACTCAACTTTCGGTCAACGAAATGCTCCTCGAACGCGGCAACAGTCTTCGCATTCCTCACACTTTGAGTCCAATAGTGGTATCCCGAGGAGGAGCACAAATCCAAGCCATGTCAATGGGTATACAGAGTGTGGGCGACATAGTGATGATTGGCTGTTTGGAGGACTTTCGGTCGTGGGTATGGTGAAAGGTGTCAAGAAAGTCTTTGAAAAGAAGTAATCGGCAAGGGACTGTATTGTAGAACTTTGTGGACGGCGCAGAGGTCGTGAGATGGGATCATGTTCGTACATATATTGGAAGAGAGCCAAGAGGCTCGATCGTGGGACCGGAAGGGGGCTGTGCTCTGGCACGGGCTGGGATTTCGGGTGACTCGGTGATGACGGCCGCGTGCGCTTGAAGCAGGCACGGAATAGTTGCTTGCTGGATTGTCGCGTTCTTGCTGCGTGCTGGGCGCGTTTGGATTTTTGTCGATACCCGTTTGGTTGTGGGCAGAATTGGCCCTACCAACAAATAGTAATGCTCAATATCTGAATCGTCATAATGTACATTGAAGTAATCGTGCCACTGAGATTCATCAAACAAGAAAGAGTGATTGATATCTTCTCATCACCATGGGACTTATTTCGGTCACGCCCCCTTTGTCTCTATTCTCAAAGGTTACCACGTTTCATATCTGCTGTTCTGTCCCCATCCATGGCGGTGTTCCGGTCCCCATTTTTCGTCGTCCAATACCGAAAACTTGATACGGAGTCGCTCCATTAGGTACGACATGCTCAAGTTGTGGCACAAAAGGTAAGTCTCGCGGTCATCCACAATTGAAGGCCTGCCATTCGCGACGAGATGCAACGCGTCAGGTATGAAATGTGCGGAAGTGTAACTGATAATCGCGTGGATGGTGCATCGCCTTTTTCGAGTGCAAGGTGGGTTGAGAAGACAACTTATATCATTGCGGATGTCTAGGAATTGTTGAAGATGGTGGGTCCGCGGAATGTGAAGAAATTGAGATATCTTGGAAAGGAGACCTGTGCACTTCAGAACAGGAAGCTACAACTCAAAACAAAGACAGGTTAATCGTTCTGCTGACGGCAGGAAAACGTTCGGAGAATTCTTTATAACGGCATTGAATCTACTTCGCTGCCGCTTTCTAGTAGTAGTAACATCCCATCATCCATTTCCTTCCCGCCATAATCCCACCCAGCTCCCAACAGCATTTCATCTGTCTCGTGCTCTATCTCCAGCCTTTCAATTTCGGATTCATCGAAATATGCCAACAAATCCTCTTCCGTACCCTCAGCTGCAAGAAGGTCCTCAAAATCATCTCTGTCTTCCTCGCCTGTTTTATCTGTGCCTACTTCTGGCTCTGCCGTGGTTGAGCATTCAATCTTAGAAGAAGTGGGATAACATAGGCCCCCATGACGGCCTTCTTCCATCCCATCAATTTTAAGGACACCCCCTTCCGCGATACCCCCCAAGCCAACTTCCTCACGGCGGAAGTGTCATAAACCCATTTCTGCATCATAGCCCAAAGCCTCGTCTGTACTACGGCTGCCAATCGTTGGACAGATCCTCTCTCTAAACTTTCGTCATTTATATTTGGAATTGCAGACTTATCAGATTGGGCCAGTTTGAGCAGATTGGATCTCAGCATAGACGATTGGACATTTCTTGGCAATGTTATTGACATTGCACGGGAGATTATCAGCAGAAATTTCGCATTGTGTGACATAGACTGCTCCTAGTTAGAATTTGATAAAATTGATGAGAAAGAAAATGGTACTTCTCGAAATCCTGGACTAAATATAGATGGCGCAATCTTCGATAGGGATGTTTCTGGATGTGGCCTTCTCGATTGTATGTCTTTTGTCTCTTGATGAGCACAACGGCCACAGCCCCCAATCAAGATGTGCAACCCTTGCTTCACAAGTGGCGAGATTTTTGAAACTTGAGAGAGAATACTCAGGTCAAGATCTCCCCGTGTGTTATTTCTGATGGATGACTCTGGCATTAGTTGAGAGATTGTGGACACTGTAGAGCAGGTCAATGATTGAGAAATTAGAGAAGGAATGTCGCTTATTGGTTGAGAAAGGCGCATATCTTCCTCGTGGCTTTCACTTTCCACTAAAAGAGTTTCTTGGACAGGAGAATATGCTGCCAATAACATTTCCGATTCTTGAAAATGAGACTCCCGCATATCCAAATCGGAGTCGCCTCTCGCCGTGGGAACTTCTACAAGAGGAAAGACTTCTTGGACACTATCTTCCACACCTTCATGGCCATTGTCATGGTATGGAGGAGGCGGCCTTGTGGGTGAAGCCGCTGCCAACGGGGGTATAATATCGAAGAGCATTTGGTCCGGCGGAGAGAACTTAGATCGGAGAGATTCAAAACATTCCGCTATCGACTTCGACAGCTGTTGTGATTGATATTGAACTACTGCTTCGAACTCCTCTAGCTGATGACTATCAATCAGAATCTGAAAGGGGTCGAGTAACATAAGGTCTGTGGAATCCGTGTGTGTAGGGTCCTCGGTATTTCTCTCATCATTCTTAGCCACCGGCAGACGTCGTTTGGCCGTTGAAAACTCGAGCTTGATGAACAACTTCTCAAATTGGGCACACAAGACACTATCTGGTGGCTGGATATCAATATTACCCGAAAGCCATGCTCGTGGCGAGTCTGCCAAGTCCGAAGGAGGCTTCCCCTGCCCAAGTCGAATTGTAAATGTTGTTTCTGAGATCGCTGCATCATCATATGAGAAGATCTGAGCTGCGGGAGAAAGAAAAAGCTGAGTCCATAGCTTTATGGTATCAGTAATCCGTATGCAGGTCCGAGATTGGCCGGCAGGCCATGTTACTCACTGTTGCATCTCGGATATCATATCCCACAACCTCCAATGCCTTCCGATGGTCCTTTGTGTCTAGGAGAAGTCCGTCGAAGAAGATTTGGCATTCGAACGCACAGTAGGCACCACGGCGCAACCATATCTTTCCAGATGACAAAACATTAAGGAAGTCATTGTCTCCCAAGTGCGCAAGACTTTGCGGGATTGAAAGCTGGGCGACGGAGGAGACCCTCAGCTTCAATTCCCTGGCGTGGCTCGTCAGACGTATGGGATCCAGTTCCAAAGACCTCAGCGACATGGCAGGCGTGCACCATGTCTATCCAAAGTAACAAGTACCCCGGTGGACACCATCAGGCGCACTGTGAAATGACGATTCCAGGTCAATTGCCGGCGGGAAACGCTGAAGGTCGATACATCGATGACTGCAAGTAAGTGACGACTGTTAGTAATGTATAGCATAAGATCGATATTTCGATATGCCAATTTATCAATTGCGCGCGTGTTAGTCGATGAGACAATTAGAAAAATACAGAGGTACGAGAAACGAGACAGATGATATGAAGGAAGATTTCGGCGTTTGAAAATGATGTCCAGGACAAATTATTCTGCCGCATTTCACCGCCTTCTGATTGTCCATCACGACAACTGATTGGCTCAATCCGTCCTAGTTATCAACGTCTGAGCGACCATCGGCCAGAAGCATAATGACGCTCCGGCTACAATGCCGAGTTCCATCCACCACAACGCACACGACCGCGCAAAAGTTTCTGCCATCCAAGCCACTCGTGATTCTACTCATCATGGCGCTCAGTAACGTTGGATCTCTAGTCCTCAACCTCCTCATCTTCATCACTACTCTCGTCAATTTCAGCTACGCTCTCACGACTCTTGAGCCCCTCGTTCTCCTTGCGCTATATGCCATTTCCAAGATCTTCGTGACGGCACCGGAGGAAGGGATATTTAGGAAGGTCCAACACAATCATTTATATCAAGACGGATGATGGGCGACAAAATCGCAATTGGCTATCCCGAGAATGGCTACGAATCCCCTCTGTCAATCGAGAATCAAAGCGGCTTCTTCGGCAATGGCACACCAAGAAACGAAGAAAGGAGGAGGACTCTATATAAAGGCAAAGATAACGAGACAGAGGAAGGCGCCAAGTCTGGGCCGCCGCCAGAAGAAAATGTCAAAGACAACCAGCAATTGAGTGAAGGCGATGGGGGTGACGACGGGAAGTTAGAAAAGTATGGGATACGTGATCGGATCGGTTGCTATACTTGGACATGGTTTACAATGACGATGGCTACTGGTGGGATTGCAAACGTTTTGCACTCGAGTAAGAAATATATTGCAATGCCGAACGCTTTGTCTGACTTCTACCAGTTCCGTACGGCTCAAGCTGGCTAAGAATCATAGGGACAGTGGTATTTCTCTTCAATATCGTACTCTTCATCATCAATTCGATCTGCATCACATTACGATTCCGATGGAACAAAGGATCTCTCAAAGCCTCGTTCACAAGTCCCTCAGAGTCTCTATTTGCACCCGCTTCTGTAGGTCTACTCCTTGCAGTTGCCAGATTGGTGCTAATTTCTTTCTTAACAGATAGTATCGTAAGCACTTATACTTGATCATCTTTAATTGCGCTAAGAACAGGCAGACTTGGAACAATTTTGACGAATATGGCACAGTATGGTCTTCCGCACACAGGCGAATGGTTTCAAACGACCATGCAGGTGTTATACTGGTTCTATGCTTCTATCAGTTTTATTTCCAGCTCAGGAATGTACCTGCTGATATGGTCTACTCAGTAAGTCTATTCAGCTACACTTTCAATTGGATGAAACTTATGATTCAAGAACCTTTCCTATACATACCATGACCCCTATATGGATTTTCCCAGCCTATCCTCTCCTACTCCTTGCTCCTTTCGCCTCCAATTTGATCGATTGTCTCCCCGATGCGGCGGCCGCTGCAAGAATTAACTCGGTCGCCATCGCCTTTAGTGCAGTTTCCATCCAAGGCACTGGATTTCTTGTCAGCCTGATGATATACAGCGCATTTATATATCGTCTCATGACCCAAAAGCTGCCGCGAGAGACGAGTCGCCCTGGCATGGTTAGTAACCTAATGTACATAAACCTTACTCGTGCTAACATTTTCAGTTCGTCTCGGTCGGACCAAGTGGCTTCACGGTCGCAGGTCTAGTCAATTTGGGCAACACGGCCATGCCCAAAATAATGCCCGGTGGCTACATGAACCACACAGATACGGCGTTTACCCTCAAAATTGTCTCCGACATGATAGGCCTCTGGATCTGGGGGCTATGTCTCTGGTTCTTCCTTGTCAGCGTCGGAGCTCACTGGCAACTCATGCAACCACGAGATAGTAAACACCACATTCGATTCGATATGACTTGGTATTCATTTGTATTCCCCAATACAGCACTCGTAACAGCGACCCTCGCAATCGGTAAATCTTTGTCGTCGGATGCCATTCAAATCTTCGGTACTGTTGCGGCGGCTCTTCTCGTTGTCCTCTGGCTCTTCATCTTCGGGCTGATGATTAGATCGATTTTGACGAAGACAATTCTCATCCCAACGCAGATTGACGGGTCAGAGATATCGATGAATAAATGGATCGTAAGGCTAGAGGAAGGCGTGAGGAACTTGACGGCCAGGAGTCCTGCTGGTGACCATTCATGATGCGTTTTTTATCTTCATTATTTCATCGTAGATTAGAAGCGCAAGCAATAGATCGTCATTTTCAAGCTACACTCTAAGCTCTACAGCCCGTCTAGAATATCCCGTCCATCTCAATCCTCTTCAGAAAGAATAAAGGCTGGTCTCTCATGCTGTAAAACCATCGTCGCATTGAACTCTTCATCAGCACCTGAATCAAGATCAAAACTCAAATACACCAATTGTTCCTACAACGATATCTAGAGACTACCATACAACTCACCTGTTACATTTTTCTGCGTTTTGTGATGCTGTAAATCCCCACTTAGTTTTGATAGGGCAGCTAGTCCTACTTTAACCTTACGGTCAGTCAAGTCTTGGCCCCTTTTTGCTTTTTGAAATATGCCTTGGTGAGAGCGAGTTGTACAAGTCTGCGGATGGAGCCCTGAGAAGCAACGTTAAAACCGAGGAAATCACATTGAATATCAAGTTTGTGGCATATAGCGTTTCGAATGACACGAGCGCCGTTAATGAGCCCAGACTTGGGGAGCTCGCAGGAACGTGTGTGAAGCTAGCTGATGACCTGCTTGCTATTTTACATGGGTTTAAAAGTCGACAGGCAGAAAAGTTGGCGGCGGAGGCTCTTAGAAAGTCATTGGAAAGTTTTCGATGGAGAAACAGAGTTAAGGATGTTTCGATCGACTTTGTAAAGTACGAGAGCAGATTTACTTCCATCTGAGTTGCCTCCTAAAGTACGTCTCCCCCAGCATCTACTGGCTCACTCTGACAAATAATGCGTAGCAATCGACAGGCGGTTTTGTTCCAGCTATGCACGAATCCTTAGCCACCAACAAGGCCCTTACAACCAAGACACGGAATAAGTTACATGCAATTACATCGGAGATACGACATATTATAAGCAACAAGCCCTGGATTCAAGGAGACGAGGATGCTCTCGGCAATCTTTTTGCCTCCTTGACGAATCTCATCGAACAGACACGGACAGACCGTAATGCTCATGAATTTCTCCGGAGCCTGTACTTTAAACAAATCAAGGCACGGGAATATAAAGTAAAGGGGGTTCATACCACTACTTTTGGATGGATCTTCGAAAATGGAGGCTCAAATTTCGTTCCATGGCTCCACTCCTCAGACGATATCTTCTTGGTTGGAGCAAAGGCCGGGTCAGGCAAGTCCACCCTTATAAAGTTCTTGCTCGGTCATCCACGATTGAGTGTTTTGCTTCGCGAATGGGCAGAGCGGCAGGATATCCTTATTACAAGCCACTTCTTTTAGAGTGTCGGAACGTCGACGCAAAAATCGCAAGAAGGTCTGTTCCAGACTCTACTGTTCGAGATTTTGTGCCACTGCCGAACTCATTCCACTTATATGCCCGAATCGTTGGAATAATGACGGGGATATCACTTCTTTTCAAGAATTACAGCCGCGGCCCCCACAGGAACTTTTACAAGCCTTCGAAGCTCTACCTACCTTGAAAAATGTTCCTGTGAAAATTTGGCTTTTCATAGATGGACTTAATGAATATGACGGAGAACGCTTCGATAAAATTCATGTTGTCAAGACACTCGTCAAATCCCCTTACAACAAATTGTGTGTATCCAGCCGGCCCCGGACTGTTTTTGTAGATGCTTTTCAAGGAAGCCATTGGAATTTGCACCTCCAAGACCCCACTCGGAACGATATTAGGTCCTACATTAAAGATCATCTAGAAGAGGACCCGCGATTTCGGCGACTAAAGCAAGGAGAGCCAATCGCCTCGGAAGATCTCCTTCAACAGATCGTCTCAAAAGCACAGGTGTTTTCCTCTGGGTCTACCTTGTTATCCGCTCGTTGCTGCGAGGGCTGACGAACAGAGACAATATGCCAGACTTCCATCGGAGGCTCAGCGAGCTTCCCGGATATTTGGAGACATATTTCAAGCACATGCTGATACAATCGAGCCTATTTATCAAGGGCAGACCGCACGAATATTTTGTATAATGGCAAACGCAAGCACTACATTGCACCTTATTGCCCTCCATTTCATGGATCAAGAAAAGAATGATCCCAATTACGCGCTTTACTGAAAGATCCCACTATTATGGCATACAGATGGTGGATTTAAATCCATCTTGGACACAACGAAGCGACAGCTCAACGCAAGGTGCAAGGACCTCGTAGAGGTTACAACGGACGCCGACGAGCATCCTTTCTTCCAAGACAAGGCTGGCTTTCTTCATCGTACAGTGATGGACTTCTTAAGAACAAAGGACATGGACACGCTCGTGTTTACTCGTTCAGGATCCGATTTCAGTCCGAATTTAGGCTTATGCAAATCATACCTTGCCCAAGTGAAGGTTCTACCAGATCCCCCCATTCCAGTCTTTCGAAATAACATCCTCGAAACTTTATATTATGCACGGGAGCTGGAGATTCACGAAGGAAAGGCAGACGTCGTAGTTCTCGACGAGCTGGACTTCACCGTCTCACGGAAGGAGTCTTAGAACATTATCCTTTCTAAAGGCCATAACGGACATCAGACACATTCCACATCCAGAGACTATTTAGAAAGCTTTCTCGCCGTAGCAGTGAGATGCGGTTTTCACCACTACATTGATCTCCAAATCAGAGCAATGCCAGCAGAATTAACATGCCTACAACGCAGTCCGGACTGGAGCCACATACGTCCGCTTCTGTGTCAAGTCCTCCAACGCGGTATCTCCATCAGCAAATACTACACCTTCGATTCCGAATGGGTCCCTGAAGTGGACATTCAAATGTTACGTCTGCTCCTTCAGCTAGGCATATCTCCACCCCAACCCTTTCTTACCACTACGCTCTTCTCAACCAAATCCTCAATGAAAACGATCTTCTATTCCTACGTCAAAGACTCGAACCTGGAAGAACAGTCCATATGGGGGGACTTTCTCGTGCACCATGCCAAAGCTATTGCTCTCGCGCCGAACAGTTGGGACCTCCTTCGCACCGAGCTGTGCAACCTGCCGGAGCGCAATTATAATATCCCTCTCTCCAACGCCTTTGAAGCATGTGAAGTGATGATCCTTCATTGTAGCATCAGGGACACGCAACTTCTTCTCAAATGCAAGGGAATGCTCAGTCAATGTTGTACTAATCTTGAAGTCCGGCGGCTAGAGGTGTCTGATCAGAGAATATTGGTGCAATTGAGGCAATTGGAAGTTGCAGGAATCACTGAATATATTGGAATAACTGAAGAACTAATTCTAAGGAGTGGTGTTGAGAGATGACAATCTCAGGAGCTGTTGCACGCTAAACCACAATAGGCAAGGCGTCATACCCTGAACTGACAAGAGGGCCTTCTCGAGAGTAAGCCCGAGCAGATATCATGATGGTCATCATGGTGGAAACTATAGGGTACTTGATAGTTAATGTCTAACTCTTCTCAAAGCGCCTGCGAACCAATTCTGGTTGTATACTAGCAACTGTGCGAGTGAAGAATTATTAAGAGATATGTGATGCTGAAGTGTGCCTGGTAGCCTAAGGCACTAATAGTGGCCTAATACTTGTTTTAAGCACGTCTGACTTATAGACCTAACATGTGGCCTAAATGCCCTCGTAGTTTATTCTATACAGTTGACAATATACTTGATTTACCCTAATTGAGTTCTGCCTGCGATTCTTGTGATTATACTAATATTGTGGAGCTGGAAGAGGTTACATTTCAACATGTGACATGTCCATGCGCGTTCACGTGATCACCCGCCGAACGAGCAGGGGTTGGATAACAAACACGTCTCCTCCCTTTTACCTCACTGTTACTTGTTGAACAGCTTTATAGTGCACATGTGCATTGACCAAGAATAGTATAACAAGTCATCATATTCTACAATCCTCAATTCATTTTTCACAATGCCAAGAACCCATATAGTCGACCTCGCGCACTCCTCGAGCCCACTACCCCCACCATCGCGCCGAAAAGCCCCCAGCAAGTCCCAGAAGGCTTCATCCGCCCGCTCTGCAACACGAGATGTCCCCGTCGCCGTCGAAAAAGTGATCCAGACACTCTCAGAATCAAAACTTCGCTTCCTGGTTCAATCCCAGCTTCGGGATAACCCGATATTCGTAAACACAATCGAGAACCTCTATCTCGTCAAGGGAAAGAACATCATCCGCTATCACGAAGACACCGAGAGTGAAGATCGTGGCGAAAGTGAAGAGAGTGAGCTGGGAGAATTTTCAGATGCCGATGAAGATGTGGAAAGTGAAGATGCCGATGCTAAAGCGGAGCGGAAAAGACGGGAGAAGGTAATTTTAGTTGAAGATGAAGAAGTTGTGCCGAAGAATGCGATTTGTGAAAATTGTAAAGAGGAGTTTGAGTTGGATGGAAATGAGAGAGGAGATTGTGTCTGGCATCCTGGTATGTTCCACCATCCTAACATTGTGAATGGGAAGACATGGGTTTAAAGTTAACACCATAACAGGACACAAAGAATTGAACGACGAAGAAGACTTTTGGGCTGACCACGACCCCGATTGCCATGGTGACCCTGAAAGTTTCATCGATGACTCTGATTTTGCGGAAGGCTTCATTTGGACTTGCTGTGACAAAGCTGGTGATGCCGACGGATGCAAGGAGACAAAGCATAAGAACAAACAAAACATCGTTCGAGCAAGAGTCCCGAGTCCTTCTCCAGTCCCCACCCCCAGGAAGAGGAAGGCTGAACGAGTGACAGCGATGGTGAGGTGTGCGACTTGTAACCATATGTATGATGGTAACGATGATGAAGAGATTGAGGGTTGTAGATTCCATCCAGGTACGAGTCTTCTTTCCTGTTTGATCCTTATCCTGTTCAACGATACTAACATGCGCTCCTCAGGATATAAGAAAGTTTCGGACAAAGCAGAGCATTGGTGTGACTGGGATGAGCTCCGTCATGGGTACTGCGAATGTTTCGTTGATGATCCGGAGCACGCGGAAGGTTTCGAATGGTCATGTTGTGGCGAGATCAGTGATAAGCCTGGCTGTGAGTTGCAGGAGCATACTCCTGCAAGTGGAGGGAAGAGGCGGCGATGGTGATAGTGTCGAAGGGGCCACGATAAATCTGAGGAGCAAAATATATGAATAAAGCTAAAGAATGCAAGTACGGCAAAGCCGCTGCTAAATACAGATATTTGGATCACGTGTAATAACCTCACGTGATCCACGTGACACACATGTAGCCCCGCTACAATAGTCATAATTTGAAAACCAGGGCAGCATCATTGGTATGCATGTGTATTTTATGTTTTGAAACTCTTGTATCACATATCTAAATAATACTCTTTCAGAGGCAATGAGTGGGAAGAGGGATTCTGAGCTAACGAAAAACTATTGCGTGAGTCACCGTCCTTCCCTTACAATTCCCTCTTCTTTGATACTTTGCATACATTCTAGATCAAGCGAGAATTGTCTCGCTTGATGGAAGAAGCTACAAAATGGGCCTGAATCTTCCCTAAGTTGATGCCTTCCCGCTCCTCATCAAAAGCAAGCGCAAATCATCCCACGATGCCGAGAAAGAAAAAAACAAATCAAGCCGGAAACATTTCAATACCGAGAACGAGGTAGGCAGAACCTCAACAAAAGCCAAAAGATACAGCTAAAGCAGTACCGAATTTCAGCACCAACAAGTAAAGCCTAGCTTCACCGTTTTCATATGCCTACCCATTGAGCTGCGTCTCATGACATGGCGCTACTCATTCCAGCCAGAAGAGGTCAAGTTGGTCATCATCAACCCTAGGAAATGCCGGGGCTACGGGGGAGGCGATGAAGAACACTAGCGCGCGGGTCTCCCTGCCATTCGACAGCGAACAGCAGCTCTGAGCATCAATCACGAGAGTAGAGCCGAGGCTTTAAACCACTATTCTCTGCTCCTCGACCCCGACAAAATCAAAGGAAAGAATGCATACTTGAACCCAAAAATCGACATCCTCAGAATGGATTGCGATGTATCAGCCGGGTTGTATTCTGCCATTCATAGGTATTTCCTCCGCGATCATGTTAGAACTTCCTTAGAAAGGTCCAGCATCTGCATGTCACCAATAGTGCCTGGTACGAGGACTTCATTGGCGAGGTGTTATATTATCGTTGGCGGCAAGAATGAGGTCTTGACACTACGGGAGGCAAATACCGACCCATCGACTGGGTTTGTTCAAGCAACTGAAGACATTAGAAATTGAGAATCGGATAGTATGAAATATATGCGGGTATATAATCGAACGAGCCACGGGCAGAGATCATACACGTACAACGATACCAGGCAGGAATAAGAAGAGGAACAGGGTGAGGCAGAGAAGTACAAACATTACTATGTGTTTTGTTTTGTGAAGGGGTTGAAGAAGATCTTCTTGCAACAGCAAGAGCGAGCACATAACTTCAGTGTCCCAGACATTTAGATCAAGTGGCTATGCATATGTCCAAGTTGCACAGAGAAATGAAAGCGGATGTAGAATAGTGCTTGTTGACGGAGAGAATTTGTCAAAATAACTGTTCAATTGCACTAATAAAATGGCTGGATTTAGGAACAATATTGATGGATAAGGATAATGGAACTGTCTGCATGTAGAGAGAGAAGATATATGCCTTAGCTGGCTGACTTAACCTAGAAAAAGTAATTATATTCTAATATACCCCCTACTAAGTAGCGCTAGCTTTTGGTGTTGTTATTCCTAATTAGGCATTATAGTTAGCTGTATATCTACTATTTAATAGTTACGTATTAAAGTCTCTAGACTGTTTAAATCGCTCTCCCCGACCGCCTACGGCGGTCGGGCCAAAACACAACTCCTTAAAGCCCGACGAGTATATTATAGGGAGATTCTAAAGTTGTGCGCTAAATTGCTCAGGCGAGAACAAGTCGGTATGTTTGCACTTGGAAGGCACCTAAATCCACCTCAAACTTCCCCTCATTAAATAAAACTTCCTCCGTATCGTCCTCTAGAAGATTTGTCTTGAAAACCTCACTAAGCTTCCAAATTGTCTCAACAGTACCTCTTCCATGCCCCCCAAGTGCATCATAAATACGAATGATGACACTCTTGCCCTTCCTCTTTGGAAGGCCACTTAGATAAATATCCTCATCATCCTCTCCCCTCTTAACAGTATCAAGGACAAGATTTTCATCACCTTTCAAAATAATCGGAAACTTCGCTAGACTACAATCCCCACTCTCGGAAACAGACATGAGCTTGAGCGGATTGTTGAAATTGAAAGCTCCCCGAACAGTCTGAGCACCAAGCTCACCTTGATGCGGCATAATTGCCCACCGAATATGATGTTTCCCCATATCCGCCGTATCATCAGGGGCTTTAGGTGACCGGAGGAGAGATAATCGCATTACGTTTCCGACTGTGGAAAAGCCGTATTTGCTGTCATTAAGGATAGAGACGCCGTAATTGTATTCAGAGAGATCGGCGAATTTGTGGCAGCAGACTTCAAATTTGGCCATATCCCATCTATGAAGTGTTAAATTTTATGACTCGAGGGGAAAGCTGGATAAGAGTTCTCACGAGGTATTATAATGAGTTGGTCGCTTGATGATTCCATATTGCGTCTCGTAGGATGCCTCGGTGTTGCGGACATCTACGGGAAACTCCACTTTGAGGAACTTCATTGTCTCGTGCCAGATAACTTCTGCTCCACACTCGACATAGGATTGCTGGCCTTCAAAGGCGGTAGACAGTGAAATAGTCGTTTGAATCGAGCTTAGATCGCTAATTTTGGTCTCAGTAACCACGCTCACATGGTATGGCCTGTCTTCTAGAATAGAAGTTGTTGATGTCCTTAACTCCTTTCGTGTTTCAAGGTGGTATATCTCGACATCCCAGGCTTGCCAGTAGATCGGCTTATCATCAAAAATCACATACTTGTTCGCTTTTCCAGAGAGCACTTCTCTCTTAGCTCTTCGGTCGTAGAGAGATGTGATACACCCATCTTCAATGGTGGCTGAGAGCTGACTGTTCTGTAGCTGGAAGACACCTGGGGAGACCTCCTGGACAGTCACAGTCCTTTCCTCCTGAGATGCGTTGAACTTCTCCACAGAAAGTAAGTTGCTGCTGCCAGAAGATACAACGGCTTCATCATCGGAGATCACGATGATTTCTTGTCGAGGCCATGGTAGGGTGTTGAGAGCCCAAATATTCCGAATACAGGATAGATTGGCTCCTGCTTCGCTAATGCCGAGAATCAAGTAGATTTGCTGAAGGAGGCTAAATCCAACTTTGTAAACGTGCGCGTAAATCTGGATAGGCAGTTAGGGGATCTTGGTGTGGTTTGTGAGCAAGAACACTCACCTGATCAGAGTCGTCATAGCACATCTTGATCGCGCTTCCCGGAAGGCAGTCATGAAACTGACACAACAAGACACCCTCCCACATCTTGTCCAGCTCCTTCTTGGGGTACCGGTACGTGCTATCCTGAATCGAAGCAATCGTCGCGAGAAGTTCAACGTCTCTAAGTAAGAATTCGGATTTGCGATTATTTAGCTTCTGCTTAGCCTGGGTAGTGTATACGCCACGGTGCAGCTCGAAATAAAGCTCCCCATACCAGGTGACAAGAGAATTGGCTTTCTGTTCTAAGTTGTTGAAAAAATCGTCCACAGTATCCCCAGAGTGAACGCGGGGAATCTGGCCAACCGTATCTGACATGCCTCGGAGTCGTCGAAGCCTTTCCATATGCTGCCAAGTCGGGCCGCCGCCACCGTCGCCTTTTCCAAACTGTTAAAAAAACTAATGTTAGTAATATTTCACGCTTATTTATTTCGAGATGCACGACATGATTGAATACCAAGCACGTACAGCAATAAGGGCAGTATTGTCCTGATCTAGTGACTTATGATTTGAGATGCTTCTTTTGATATCGCCGAAGTTGACTTCGGCGCAGTAAGTCTTAGCCGGAGGCATGTGGCAAATGACTTGGCTTCCATCAAGTGCCACCCTAATTTGATATAAAATCAGCGATAGTCATTGTATATTATCATCAGCTTGACACGAAAATTAATCTAGAAGGAATAAACTGCCTCTCTCGTGATTACGGTAGGAGCTACCATAACCCGTCAAACCTATTCCTAAATCATGAAGAGTGAAACACAGATGGATATCCACATACCAATTAAATGTCGTATGCGGGAACCCATTGACACTGTTAAAGCAGGGTTTTTGTGTAAGAAAACGATTCATACCAGCCTGCCTGCAAAGCTGCGGAAGCTGGCTAGAAAAGCCAAATGTATCGGGAAGCCAGCAAGTTGTGGAGCGTGATCCGAAATTGCTTTCGAAGAATCGTTGACCATACAAGAACTGTCGGACTAATGACTCACCTCCCGGTAGGTTTGTGTCATGCTCGATCCAGCAACCTCCAATTGGATGAAACTTTCCTGCTTTGACCTTTGACTTCACTCGCTCCCAGGCGTGAGGATAATCTTCCTTCAACCATTTAAACTATTCGGAATATGAGCGACTGATCCAATTTAGTGCTCTCTCACCACAGTGAAATTTACTTGATCCCAGTTGTGGCCTTGTCTTGGGGTGTGGGAGCTGCTCCTATCAATTACGTACCTGCTGGGCTTGCGAACATGCAAAATTAAGTTCCGGATATCTGTCCATCAAATCACACTGGTTGCTCCATGATCGAACAACTTTTCGTCTCGTCTCTGCCCAAGGCCAAAGCCAACAAGTATCAATGTGACAGTGGCCGATGGCAAAGACTGTCGGCTTCTTGTCGTTGACAGACTTATGAACACTCGCTGAATTGATATCTGAACCAAGATACTCTTCTGCAATTTTTCGACATCTCAAGATAGAACTTTTATCTGAAGCATTGAAAGTATCGATTATTCTAGAAGCCACGTTCAGCGCCTCGTGTTGCTCCCACGAGTCCTCTGGAAGCTCGAGGGCTGCATCTTGTATTATCTGAAAGTCCACGTGAAGCATCCGGGCTTGCATGTTAGGGGCCACAAGCTCAGCCTTTAGAAGAGGGAAGTGCTTGTTTGGGTCCGGAGGTTGAATTGAGTCACCTCCTGCATTGTTCTTGAAGATAGGTCGTCCAGGTCCGTTGCCGAACATACCATTGCAAGCCATTTCGATCCAGACGACGTGGGTCCTGCCGTCCTTGAAAGTGGCTGGTAAAATGTATTCGACACGCTCTCCTCGACCTGTAAGACCTTGAAGAGGTTCACCATTCTCGGACCAGACTGTTGCCTCGTTGCCACAGTCCCAGTGTAGCTCAATGTGCCTCTCCTTTTGACATAATTCCTCGGGAACGGTGAGATTGGCTTTGAACCAATGAGTTGTCCAAGAAGGCCCAAAAGACTTGCCTGTGTGTGCTTCCTCAAACTTATTTGACCTGTCTGTGGCTTCCCTGAAAGTTGGACGAGTCGTTCCAGGGGCGTGCCATACGGATAATTGGATATTTTGAGGTCCAGTGAACACGTCCTCATTCAGAGCACTGCGACAATTAGTTGAGATCAGGTATAATACGGAATTTGGAGTGATTCTCACGCAAGAAGGTTGACCTTTTCCCATTGTCCTGGGGTGAGGAAGTTGGCCATACGCTTTTGGTAGATGGCTGTGACCCGTTTTCCCACCGGTCCGGATGCTCGCATTGGATACAAGCTTGTTGGAATTCGACCTTCCTCGTCGTTTCCCATGGCGGCAACTTGGTGAGAACACATTGCACCTAACTGCTGTAAGAGGAAGGCTTATTGCGGGTTTGATTTTGATATAATTGGCAAGCCCTCTCCTTCTCTTCAGACTTTTTGAGCAGTCAAAAGCTTCGAAAGTCGCTCCAGAGAATAATTATTGCGTTATCGGAACGGAGCAACCGCATCCTGGAAGCCGAGCCCCAGGAATTCTTGAAGAGTGACCCACTCTATTATTACTCCGGGGATCGGGTATAGAACTTTGGAGAGGGGAATTGCTTCTCCACATCTACGTGGGGAAGAAGCAGCTTTCCCGCGTTAGCCGTGTGCTTTACCGTTCCTCGTTACGAGCCTGGTGACATAAGTCTGTGTTTTTAGGGAACTTTACTAGTAAATCTAAATTTTTAAATCGCGAACTACTAAAAGTTAGTGAATAGAGAGTAACTTCACTATTAATAAATCGCGAACATAGAGTCTTGTATCATAATCATTCCTGGTTAGTTTATATCTTTGAAGTGTCGCGATGAATTTGGGTGTCGGAAGCCATAGAGCGGGGTCGTGAAGGCTGAAAATCGCCTAAAATATGCCCTGAAAACACAGAATTATGTCACCAGGCTCGTTAGCAAGCTACCCTTGTCGTCGCCCTAGTTAAAACAAGATGTGTTATTATTAATGTTCCCTGTATCATCAAGTTCTCTAGTGTAGTTCCTTTTCTATTAGAAATAATTTTTAAATATTTAATTTTACTCTAAACTATTTCTATTCATTTAAATCCCTCCTTTTTTAAAAAAGCTAAATATTATGAATTCTGAAGTTATAACTGGTATCTTAATATTAAAATTCTTTATTTATTTATTAATCAAGTTAAATTCAAGTTAAATCTAAACACTTCTAGAATATTATTACCTAAAAATTCAAAGAAATTATATTATAATTATTTAAAAAGATTTCAGAAATCTAGATAATCTAGACGTCTATATAGGATCTATTTAATACTAGCTTTAATAGATGTATCTAAAGTTCACATTTTTCTATATCATGTCGTGTTAGTAGATATTCTCGCGTTTTTAAGAGGCAACTTACCCTATCAGTCATGTCCTCAAAGGAACTAGTAAATAAGGCATCTGCAACCGCTTCGCCTCGTGCAATCTTGCTATCTCGTCTTTGATTTTGCCAGATGTAGTACACCCGAAGCATGAACAAATTCACCAGTAGCAACACAAAGCATCCCAGAACGATGGCCAATGCAAGGAAATAACGCGGGGCATCTTGGGAGCGAAATGTTTGGGGTCCGATGGCATTGCCGGTTGCCCAGAACACGAAGTTGATCGCAATGACAACGCTCTTCTTGGTCTGCCCAGCCACGTTGCGAGTAACGAGAGAGAGCGCGAGACCGGCGCAAGCCCAGAAGGATATCATGATGTAGTAGGCGAAGAGCAACCCAACGCGCTTCTGGTGTTCGAAGGGGACGGTGAGCAGCACTACGGTACCGCCGATAGTTGGCACAACGGACGCCATCATAGCCAAGATGGTTTGGTGGAAGCGCTTGTCGACCCAGACGGCTGACAGCATGGCAGTGATTTGAATGACACCTGAAACCATCTGTAGAAGCTGGGTTTGCCAGGTGGTGAAGCCAAAGGACTTGATGATGATGTTGGCAAAGGCACCAAGGCCGCCCGACGGAAGGGTTGTCAGAAGTTGAATAAGGGCGAAGGCATAGACTGTGCAGCAGGTCAGCCTGGTATGTAAGTATCTGGAGAAAGTAGAGTCACTGACCTTGTGGATCTGTGAAGGCATCCCATACCTGATCCTTACGGAATTTCCGGTTTTGTAGACCCGTACGATTCTCACGAACACGTTCGACCATCAACTTCTTATCTTCTTCGCTGAAGCACTTGGCTTTCATGGGAGAGTCAGGCATCCAATACAGGACGAAGGCACCCCAGAAGACGGTGATGATTCCGTAGGTCAGGAAGAGCGCTTGCCACGAAACGATCGGTCCAGTCTCGGGAACAAATGAGAACCCGAAGGCCAGAAGACTGCCGATTATCTGTTGAACACCGTTCATCATGTACCTAGCAACTCGTTAGTACGATATGCCATACGTTCTAGGAACGCACTCGTTGTTGTAGTTGAACCTACCAATAAATGACAGTTCCGGCTTGCTCCTGTCGCTTGTACCAAATGCTTGATAGGAGTACAAAGGAAGGCTGGGATGTAGCCTCAAAAGCGCCGAGCAACCCTCGAAGCACGACCAATCCAGTGAAGTTTTTCATCGCAGCATGAAGACAGAGCGTGATTCCCCATAGAATGATATTTATCCCGAGCCATTTAGCAATAGGTACTCGTTGGATGATATAGTTCTCCGGATATTCGACGACGAGGATGACGAGGTAGATGATAGTTGTTAGCCATGAATACTGAGTCCCGTGCAAATGTGTGTCCTTGATGATTCCCATGATTGAAGCAAAGGACATTGTTCCCTTGTCAAGTGTTTGAACAAAGTAGGTGCAAACCATGATGGCTAGGATGCGTTTATCAACGAGTCGTTTCAGCCGCTTGTTGGTCTCTTCGTCGATCTCGACAATCGTTTCGCTGGCATACTTAGCCACTTCTTTATCGACAAGCTCGTAATTCATGTGCCCCTTCTTGATATCTTCATCTTCCATGATCTCAGGGACATCAGTGATGTCTCTCTGCTTAGGGTCTGCCATGACGGTCAGTGATTTGTTTCTGTGTACTTGGGGAGCGTTGGGTAGAAAGGGTCTGACGAAGAGACGGAGATTCAGAGAACCCAAAGCAATCAGAGGGGGGGGGGATAAAATATGACACAGGTCTTCGTCAGCTTTAAGCAATTTGTCGGCCCATGCCAGCGCCTCTGACCATTGTCCATCCAAAGAGCCGTTCTCTTCCCCGCGTTACCCCGACTGGGGAATATTACCTCGCCTACGGAGTGGGTGACGGAGTGTGCCTTCTCGTGAAAGCTTTCCGGTCAAGGTGGGGCAAAAATACCGTTACGCGGCGAGGTGCACTTTTTGGAATTACCTCCGCATATCAATATTTCAACAGATTCCAAAAATCGTGAGATCTGAGTCTATGATTGGGCCTCTCCAAGAATTACCATTAACAGGAATTGGGCCCCCCGACGTCGACGATTCCAATGATTTGCCCACGAGACTATGTCCATGATAAGCGGGTCCAACAAATCCTTGTCGGAGCCATGCACCCGCAAGCTTGGGCCAGATATCAAGCTTCCTCGATTCAGCCTCTCCCGTTCTCATTTCAGATTAGCACTCTGTTCCTTCCCCGGAGTTCCAATGTTCCACCTGAAGTCTCGCCATTTTTGATCAAGGGACATGCCTGCGGTTCACACATGACACATCTTTTACGCTTGACCCTGCTGTTAATGTTGCGGACATACTGCGGGGTTGCATACTTCGAAGTACTGCGGGGTTGAAAGCACCTGCAGAAAGTTTGACGGTTGAAAGGTTCCGACCATCGGATCTCCATTGTAATAGAATTCATCGAGGTCAAGAGTGGGGTCTAAATAATAAACTTAACTCTCGCTTACTAAAGAAAGTAAGTCCTGCCCTTTGGCTTTCCGCTTGGCCAAGCTTATCCCAGAATATTGAGCGGGAAACAATTAAGGATGTTCGACAACAGAATTGTCTGCTTTTCCAATTCACTAACACTACTCAGTCTAGTCGGTGCACCTCTCGTGGTAGACGAAACTGATTTCCCTGGTATTCACATCGCAACCCGAAACTTAGCAGAAGATTTTGCCCGTGTCACAAAAGGGGATCCCAATCCAATCCAGATTTTAAGAGATGAGCAAAAAGAGCTTGCCAATAATGCAGATACCGCAATCATCGTGGGTAGTATGGGGAGAAGCAAGTTGATTCAACGTCTCGAGAAGGACGGAAAACTTGACTTGGGCAGGATTCGAGGGAAGTGGGAGTCATATATTACCGCCGTGGTTGTTGAACCCTTCATTGGATGTCGTCGTGCACTTTTAATAGCTGGCAGTGATAAGAGAGGTGCTATTTTCGGGTTATACTCACTCTCTGAGCAGATCGGTGTCTCACCGTATGTTGGTTTCTTATCAAATATGTCTTTTATGACAGGCTGATAATGAAGCAGGTGGTATTGGTGGGCTGATGTCGTTGTACAGTCTCATTCAGAAATTTATGCATTGCCTGTGACCACAACGCAAGGAGAGCCCAGCGTTCGCTATCGTGGCATCTTCATTAATGATGAGGCGCCAGCACTCACAGGCTGGGTGCTAGAAAATTTCGGCAAATATGGTACCGAGTTTTACAAAAAGGTGTTCGAGTTGTTGCTACGTTTAAAAGTGAGGACAATTTATGGATAAACCTCTTTCTTTTGTGTCAGAAATCACTGACGATAAGACAGGCCAACTTTCTATGGCCAGCCATGTGGCCTGGGTATCCCAACCCCGGGGCTACATTCTTTACCGATGACCCGGAGAATCAAAAGACAGCAGAAGAATACGGAATCTGTATATCTACGTCTCATCATGAGCCCATGCAGCGTCAATCGAATGAATGGTTCGCCAACAATCCAGACGGAAGCTGGAATTGGCTCACCAACAAACACAAAATTAGTCAATTCTTTGGTGAGGGTGTTCGCCGGGCGAACGGGTGCGAATCCTACTTCACTCTCGGAATGCGGGGTGAGTACGACAGGAAAATGGTGACGGATGACCCGGCTTCTGTTGTGAGGGAGGTGATTCAAACTCAGCGAGCAATTATCAAGGAAATCCATGGGAAAGAAGACGCAGTTCCCCGTATGAAATCTCTGACCACATTGCTTGCCACTCAGCTGAACCTTGTCTCAGAACTTTTGGCATTGTACAAGGAGGTACAAGAACAGTACGAAGGCGGTGGACTAGAAATCCCCGACGACATTACGCTTCTCTTTTCGGACGACAATTTTGGCTCTGTCCGAAGACTTCCATGCGGAGAAGAAACTGGGAGGAAGGGTGGAGCAGGGGTTTGTGCCGGGCAGCCCCTTTTCAAACCTCGATGGTGGCTGATTGATGGCGAGATAGATCTACTACCACCTCGAATACGTGGGAGATCCACGTAGCTATAAATGGACAAACAGCAATTCACTAGTATATATTCCCACCCTTTTCACAAACACGAACTGAATAGAGGAACAGGCCAAAACATGGCACCAACTCCAGGAAGCTTACCACCACGGCGCAAGACAAATCTGGATCTTCAATGTGGGCGACATCAAGCCGTTGGAAACACCCCTTACATTCGCCATGACACTTGCCTGGGATATCAGCTCCATCAAAGCAGATGGGTTTGCTCAATTCTTCAGTGCAATGGCCTTGCGCGAGTTCGGTCCACACCTCAGCACGGAAATCGGCGCAGCGTGGCTCGAGTACGATCGTCTCGTCTCTCTCCGTCGCCACGAACACATTGAACCTACCACATTTTCCCTCCTGCACTACAATGAAGCCGAGACAATTATCTCCCGGTGGAAAGCTCTCCTTGAGGCTGCGGAATCAGTCCACCACCACAGCTTAGAATCCCAACGCCCAAGCATCTTCCAGCTCGTCCTCCATCCAATAAAGTCCTCCTATATCTTCATCGCGCTCCAGATCACTCTGGGCCGCAACCAGCTCTGTGCACGCCAACGACGCAACTCAGCCAATACCCTCTTTCAAACAGTACTCTCCCTCTTCTCCACTGATTTCGAGCTCTCGGAAGAATACCACACCCTCCTCCACGGGAAGTGGAACCACATCCTGTCACAAGCGCATTACGGGTTCGGTGATACCTGGCATGCTCCTTCGCGGGATATGATTTCCGGCTTATGCTATGTACAGAGTAGGCAAAATTCCAATGCAGTGGTGGGACAAATGGGCATCGCGGTTGAAGGACACGAGGGGGTAAGACCGGGACGCTGTAATGAGGAATCGGATCGCACCCATCCGAGTAGACGTGATCTAGTGCCGGGCATAACGCTAGGGTTAATGACGAGGTATGGTCCGAAGAATCGGTGGTTCGATATATTCACTCGGGGAAAGCCGAGTATCCATTGGAACGCAAGCACCCCGTTCTCTTGGATACATTTGTCCTCTATGTCGGGGGAGCTGATCCCGGGCGAGGATGACACTCGAGTTGAAATCAGCGTTGATTGGGAGCAGGTCCCTATTGATTTTGAGGACGAAGTTCTGATCAATATCTCATCCCAAGAAGGAGACTTCGAACAAATTCATCTCCCGATCAATGGGCGGGAAGTCCTGGATTCATTCACAACAGGGTTTATTGAAGGCAACGGGTATATATGCATCCCGGCCTCATCCTGCGATGTCAAATCCCCACATCGCGTTCTCCCCAGCACGGCGGTATCGTCCACTGGCTCTGAGCCTACGCTCTGGCTTACCTATGATGTTTTTGTCTTCACGAATACCCCCACTGCATCCTTGATGCTCTACTTCAACATGACACTTGATTTCGACCCAACTAATCCCATGACATACGATATCCGCATCGATGGTAGAGTGACACAGACATACCGGTTGTTGCCAGAGCCGGCCAAAAGGGGTGAGTTGGCCGAGGGGTGGTGGGATGCGGTTCAAGATTGTGTTTGGGTTCGAAGGCATCAACTCGGGAAGGATTTCACGCCCGGGAAGCATAGTATAGAAGTGCGGCTAAGAAACTCAAACTTGGTACTAGAGAGGGTAATCGTAGACCTGGGTGGTTTAATGGACACTTATTTAGGTCCACCACCAAGTCTTTGCTTCAAGAAGAAGGAATAGATTTTGTATATTTTGATATATCAGGAAGAAATACCTTCGATGTGGTGGTCTATACTCACTAGCTACGATGCTAGAGCTACTCTTCAAATGCAATAGACTACGCAAACTGGAAGAAGGGAAGCTAGAGTTTCGTGGCGGATAACTGAAAATGAGGATGATAATTTGGTATTAGGAACACCGAAGACGATAATGACACTTCAGAAGAAAGACTTCTATCAGATGAGAGTAGACAGAGTGGCTGTTGAGCAGATGGTGAAGCAGCTGATGTACGGCCTCGAATTAGATGTTATACTCATTGTCAACAGACGAACCAAGTAAGCTGCAGAAGAGATTTCATGTGCTAAGAACCACGGCTGCGTCAGCTGAAGGCACTAGCTATCTTATGAGCAAGAAGTTTTGATACAGAAATCGCCGTTGTGAAAAGTCTCTCCGTAATATGTATACCTTGATTGATGTTGTTATTCGCCTTGCCCCGGATTCCATGGACAAGGTTCGTCTTACATTTCAACGTTCCTTCTCTAGTATCATTACCAAATCCATCCTACCTCCTACCTTAATGCACAGATGGATCATCCAATTCAATGAAGTTCATCCCCACGGCCACAAATGTTAGGTTCTCAGCTCAGGTAATGACAACTTTACTAACTCGTGTCTCGAAGAAGCGCCGGCTGTCAAAATCATCTATTCCGCGATTGAGTGCACTTGCCTAACGACAGATGGATTGCCAACTAGTGTGTGATCCTTCTCGCGTATTAGTTTTGCTGATGCTGTGACGATGATAGAGCTGACCGAGGCAAGGCGTTTATAGATAGGTGGCGGATAATCTGGGGGCGTGGATAATGCATTGCCATGTTCAGTGGCACCCTTTTGTATTTCTTCTGACAGTAAGCTCCCTGCTCCCAAATGAAGAGTCACCGTGTCTACTTCAAATACAACAAGATACTCCTTGGCAGTGCTATCAGCTAAAGTAAGTTCGTATAGCGGGATAGGCGACGTGCACTTCTTCCTGTTTTGCTATAAGATTACATCTGTTGCCCTGGGTTTCTTCTTTTCTTTTCTTTTCTTTTCTTTGCCTTGCTTGCTATACAGTGCTGCGAACCGCCTAAGATGTCGCTAGTCAATACCCGTCCGCCGTCTCTAGTCCAAAGAGTTGCTAAGCCAAGTTACAGCTAGGGCACACACATGATGCAGGTAATACTCTCTATGCTTCGTTAAGATTTAATAATTCAATACTTCTTAATAGATTACACTGTGGTTACTACAACCACTACTTCAGTCTTCTCAAATCCTTATTAACACCTACCCAGTCTGCAGTCCCAGGTTACTGTTGATCACTCCTTTAATCTTCTCAAATCCGAATCGACACTCATCCAATGGCTCTGTAGTATGTGTCACTCAGGTCCACATTGGTACGTCTTTGAATGCAAGTACTATAAATTGAAGACTTGCCGTCCTTGTACCAACAAAGTATAAGGAAAGAAACACAATGTGAGTTCCATTCCCGGGATCTCCGTCCACTCGTGTTAATATACTGCTTCGTAGTTCTGTGATGGGCTAAGGTTGGGACAGTGAAAGTGGGAAGTTGGGACTTTCTTGCAGTATGTTATCATCGTCCTCCAGAGGTGACTGTAGCATGATACTTCCCCGAAGTAGTGGCAGAGATTTCGGCATATTTGAGGGCTTGGGTGACAGTGCTATGGTAAGGTGGACTTGATATGAGGTTGGTCAAGACTTGCCGCAGTTCAGGTTGAGACTCGGATGTGCCTGGATTGGATTTGATTTGATTATGCTTGGAGGCACTAAGCTTAAATTGTTGCAACTAGGTCTGGAACCTGTTTCAAGGGTACGCTTTGGCCTAGTGCCACACCCATATTATGGGCTCTGGAAGCCCACCTGTAAATTAATGGTCACCTTCTCCTTGATGGAATACACTCTTTTGACCTTGAGATTACAACAAGAGCCTGAGATTTCAACATAAATGACACTTGTTGTATATCACGTGATTCATATCCATGCTTTCGGCCCCTTTTGAAGATGATGTCTCAAATGTACCAGTAAGGTCAAATACCAATTGATGTGAGTTTGTGGTTTGGGGGTTGAAATCGCGGGCCGACAAGCTGGCCGCCATCCTCAAAGTCCTTCAGGATATCCCTTCTTTTTTTTATAAGGTCTGCTATAATTCTTCGCCCAATACATGCGTTTTCCACTTCGACCTTAAGCCGCCTTCGTATGCCCTGAAACGAATCATCAAGCGTAACCGGTGGTGACTTTGTTCAGAAGATGAGCTTACGTGATGCACATTCCTAGCGACGCGGTTTTGAAGCTTCAGGCATTTCGCGATCAACTCCATAGCAACCTTACCACTTGATTAAACTCTTCTGCGATCGCAGTTCAACCTAACCAATCATTGTCAAAAAGTATGATTTGTAACATAAAGTCTCGAGCTCTTCTCTAATCACTATTAGAAGCTTAACGCGAATTTGCAGCGAACCCCTTTAATAACAATTACAATTGTTTAATCCGCGACAGCGAGCAGGTTAGACGATGAATGTGTTGTCCTTCGCTGCTTACCTGTGTCAGCATCCTCGAGCATGTAGCAGATTAGTAGGTCGGAACCAGAGGATGCTATAAATATAGGGCATCAAAAATATCCAGCTCGGTTCTTGATGCTCAGTCCCGAGCGTGGCGCGCGTTAAATAAGTGGTGGCTGGTGGGGCTTTTTGCAGTCCAATCATCAATCCCCTAATAAATGTTAATGAGCATAGGCCAGTATCTAACGAGAAATAGCAAAATACCGCAAGTCTTTGTCTCACCGTAGTGCCTTCCCCTTAAAAGCCTTTAAGAGCCTGCACTGACGTCTGCAGACAAGATAATCCCCAAGAACTCTTCCAAGCGCTTATCACATCTCCAACAGTATGAAAATCACCGTTATTCCTGTAAACATTAAATATAATCCTCAAACAGCCGCACCCACAACCGCCGCGCCTCTCCACTCACTTCATGAGCGTGAAAAAATATGACTCCTAGACTCTGGATGCACATTTGTACGATGCCTGGGATCTTTGCGCTGATTTGTGAGGGTCAGGCTGCTGGAGAGATAACTAAGTGCGTTTGTAACTTGCGCTAGTTAAGATGAGATGACGTCAAGGTTTTGATAATAAATGAGCATGAAGATATCATTTCCAGCACAACTTTCCATGTTTCCAAAAGCGGAACGACTGTCGAAGATATTCTACTCCGAGATATCACTTGCGAACTGCTCCTCGTGGGAATTTTGGCTTTTTGCCTTCGATTGCACCGCCCCCACGACGCGATATAATAGGCTGTATTTGAGGCTATTATATATTTGAATCAGGAGAGAAATCTATTTTTAGGCTCCTCTTAAGTGGGTTTATTCCGTGCCCATGCATACTCAATGACACAACTCCAGAATCCAGCCAACATGGAAGCGATCCCTAACCGCCGTGTCTATATGCGAATTCAGCCATCCAGTAAAAAGCACGCAGTCGCTCACTCTCAGAACCCATACGCTTTCTGCGCGGCACGTAAAAACAACCAATCCTTTCTCCACGGCCTATCAGCTCGCGCGCATAGTGAGCTTGCGAAGCAATTCTTATACATATAAATCATTCGCACTCCACTTCTTGGCAACCAAATATCCCACACAATCCACTCCTCACCTTGGCACCTTCCCTTTAATTAAACTACTCGTGCAGACTCACAGAAACCATGGCTCCCGCCTCACAACTGCTGAAACGCGAATGCCAAGCAACGGACGGCTATGTCTGCTATCACATGCCTATTCCCGCCGTGATCGGCATCATCTTTGGCTGCGCTATATTCCTGCTTATCGCTTGTTTTGTGGGATTTTGTATTGTGAAGAAGAGGAGACGCAGGAGGAAGGAGAAGATGGGGTTGGAGGTGGCGCCGAGCCAGCTTCGGTATGTGGGGCAGGAGAGAGCGGAGCCGATTGCTTTTAATCCGAATGCGTATTAATTGGTATGTTTTGTTTCTGGGAAGGAAGAGGGTAGTGCTAATGGAATTTTTCAGTCATAGGATGAGCAAAATGGGATCTATTTCGTGTTTGGAAAGGATTTGGGGTGCTGGTGTTTTGGGGGTGTAATGATTCGGGAGATCACGCTACTTGTCGCATTTTGACGTTCAAGTGGATCAAAAGGCCGAGAATCTGTCTAATTGAAAGGAAATCTTTTTTTACGCTATCTAGTTTCTACTATGTGCATTTAATGTTAGGCTCAGTACTCGCTATGATCATAAACTCGATAGATTCAAGCAAAGCCTGCAAATGAATGTACCTCTGCCGTCTTTCTCTGGGTTTATTTCATCATTAAAGAGAAAATTGCTGGTCGACGAAAAGCAAAAGAAAAAAAGGGAAGGTAGAAGAAGGGGGAAACGAAAGCAAACAATTAGTGAAATCTCCTCTTGCCATCTCCATGTGATTTAGAACTACTTCTCCTCAAGATCCTGAACCTTTTCGATCCATTCTTGTTTAATTACCTCACCCTTGGCCATTGTATCGATGTAAGAGACAAGCTTCAGTCTTCGCAAGTAAATGTTGAAGAAGTCGACTCGTCTCTTGGCTTCGTCAATATTGTGGCTAGTGATCAATATCATTGTAAAGAACGACTTGATAATGCTGGGAGGGATGTTGCAAACTTATGCAAAATACTTTACTCGGGAATTGTTATGCAGTCATTCCCACGGAATTGATGACATTTCTTCTTCAAAGATTTCGTCGTTTACGTTCTGAGGACCAATGAAAAATCGGCCGGAAAGGCGGAAGTTTTGGCGGTGTCTATTCGGCTTTGGCCAACCGACCCCACCACATGAATCTTACATTTCGCCGCCGCCGCAATAGCCTCTTTGATCAACCACCACTACCTATGTCAGATTTAACTGATGTATTCTTATATGCTTGTATTCTTGTGAATCCGTTCCAAAGTTAGACGATAGCCTATCCAAGGTGCCACGTGCGTACAAACACTTATAAGTACTGGAGAATATCCCTTTCATTGCGGCCAAACTTCAAAGGCCTCAATTTTGAACTCTTATGCTTGAATATCTGGCTGCCTAAGTTTATCCGCGCTGTTACTTTGGCATCAATAACTCGGGCTCACTCTATGCGTTCATTCAGTCTCGTTCTCTAGCCAGTTGTACATGTCATTAACACCCCTTGAGCATCGGTATCACCACAGCTAATATGGAGACTCTCACGCTTTTTCTTGCGCTTTATTTAACTGTGCAAAGCTCCACAGCCTCCATTCTCCAAAATCCACCAGCAGATATTCCAGCATTCAAAAGGGCGACCGCCAACGTTGCCATTCAGACTGGCTCCAGTGCGAAATTAACTGTTCGGAGTCAATAGGTGCCCAGGTCACCTCGTGTTCACTGTGTGACGGTGAGGACCCAGCGAATGCAGGACACTGCGTCACTAAGAATCCAGCCGGTAGCCAATGTCAAAGTAGGTTTACCATGTATCTACCATAATTGCTTTCACAGCTAATTAGAGATCTAGGCATAAATGTGAATTCTTCTATTGCTCCTCCAGTTCTATCGAGTCATAGCTTCACAGGCTAATAAGACTGTAACCGGAACCTATGCTTTGCAAACCATAAGTTCGTACTCTGGGCTTCGACAGAAGATCACCACCACCATTACCGCTACTACGAAAGGCACCCAAGGCTTGACTGGTGTTGAAACTGGCGTTGCTGTTATTCTTGCAGGCGGAGTGACGTGGTTCCTCGCAGGTGAGCTCTTCCAAACCCCCTTCAAGACCCATCGCTATACTTCTTAGCTTGCCCCTACGGAGATTGTGTCGCTGACAAGGTTCTGGTTCTCAGGCTTTGTTGGTGATGACGCGACTGCAGAAAAAGTCCTCGAAGCCCTAAAAGATGCGGACAAACATCCAGATGACTCTTCATGCCCCAACCCGAAGGATAAGTGTACGGATTGTGGCGGTGTCGGAAGGTAAGCAAAGAGTGCCATTTTTCCAGATAATAACACTATTTCTCAATATCTTATGAATCTCCGATCGAAGGTATGCTGATTTTTCATTCTTTTACAGTGTTTGTGCGACTGGGAGTTCAACTGGCTGCACATGTGACGAAGAGAAGGCATGTCCTGAGGGAGATGCCAAGCCAAAGTGTTTAGATGCAAACTGTGTGCCAGACAGTAACAATAAATGTACAAAGGACCATCCTGGTTGTGACTGCACTCCTGACCCGACTTGTCCAGAGGGACCTGATACGCTTGACTGTTCAGAATGTGGCGGGGGCGTGAATGGAAAATGCAAAGGTGTAAGTATTAGCCCAACCTCTCTGCCAACCACTTTTACACAACCTAACGCGTGCTTTATAGGACCCAGCAAAGAACTATCAATACAAAGACTGTAATTGTATGGAAGACCTGGATGGACTCATTATCCCGTATGTCGCATACGAGGACGAAAGCCAATGGGACCTCTATGCCCAGGCATGGGGATCGCTTCCTAAACTCACCAAGGATAGCTTCTATCATCCCAAAGATTCAGATGCTACTTGCTAACATGCAGGCTGGGGTGCCCCCCAACGAGATCCAGATGGGTCGCCCAGTGTTACTAGCAAAGTGAACGAGTGGCGCGCATTAGTAGATGGCAAGACTGTGGGCAGTGACATTCTATCCGAAGTGGTCCCCTATTCTTACTATTCTTACAGGCTTTCCGCCGGTAAATGGAATAACGCTCCGCCGAGCAATACCTGCGGGGATAATAGCAAAATTTTGAAGGACGAATGCGTCAGGTCCTTGATTACCGCAATGAATTCCTGTAACCCTAACTCCGGGACAACGAATGGCGCTTTGTTACAGGGGAAGTGTATTCAATATATACGTAGTCGCCCAGCTTTCTTCACTTAGTAGGACACCTATCTAACTTCTACTGATAGAACATCACATTAGACGGTGTATCAGACCCAAAACCCCCACCGTGGACTCCCAAAACAACAGGACCCCAGCCTACAGATCCTCAATGCGACACACACGCCCTTAGCGATGTACAGAACAACTTCTTTTCTGGACTATATCCTCAGTTCTGTGCCTCCGTTAACGGCGGCGACAAGTTGTCAAAAGATCTTACTCCACAAGACTTCAAAGCTCCATCGAAAAGAGCTGCTGGCAAAGGGGCTCCTCCACCGAACGCAAACGCGTACCCTGACTACAAGTTCCATTTTGACTGGACCGGTGGGACAGGCGATTGCCGGTATGATTGTGCTGGAGCATTCAAAAAAATCGTCGATGCGCCTTGTGAGTTGCTCACCATTCCAAATCCGCAGTAGTCGGTCTAACGTATTCTACAGGTGGATTTGGTGCAATGGCTCTGAAATCTTCTATAAATTTTGGCTGCGGAACATACTCCTACGAGATCACGTCGCCACCGAAATCAGCTCCTCTATCGCAAGATCCCGTCGTTCATTGCAATGCAACAAACTCCCCCAATTATGCATCCTATGGTAGCATAAACTACCAAGATTTCTGCAAGAACCTGCCGTCGCTTGAATACATAGATAATAGTATAAACCCACCGCTCCACACCAACCAACTTCAAGGTGGATCGTCCCGGACCTAGAGGTATAATGATAGAACTCCAGACGCACTCGATATCTCAATTCAAGTTTCTGGTCCCAGTAATCAATATCAGCTTATGATACCCGAAAACCGGTGTAACGCTCTCTTCAAGCAGCTCTTGGACGGTTGCAATGTTCCAGCAGATCACAATGCTATGAATTTCAAACACGGTAAGTTGTTCATACAATTTGAAACTGTGTTGTTCTAGATTCTGTTTAGCTAATTTTCTCTAGGTGGCTCACTAACTAAGGGTAGTGTAACGTTCAGTGTAAATCCCGTCGGAACTCGCCATCAACCACAACTTGGAAATCCTAAAGATATTGGAACTTCATGCTGGATGTGGTACAAAGGATTGTTCAACACATTCGATATCAAGGGGTATGGTGGAGCTAGTAACGACTTTGGAAAGAATACGCTCTTGCCGAAACTCAACAATTGTGGTGTAGTGACGGGCTGGGGATTTGAATACTATGATCCGCTTGACAACCCTACTGCATATGGTTCTCAATGGGGATACGAGTGGCACGCATGGGGTAAAACTATTATTGGCCAGCAACAGTGGTGGTGCATCGGTAACGCAATTGCTGATGCTGGCATGGGCAGTGGTGGATGTTCAGGGCAGTAGGAATTTTCGAACTATTTATTTGGGAGCTCGTGTGATGCTAGTAGATGGATTTACAGAGAGAGGAATAATTTATTTTGTTTTTCCACATCAAAATTTATCTTAAGTTACTCCTACGTGAAAAATTGTCGATACGTTTCACTATGTTCAAGTCGAGGTCGATGCTCTTGCTGCAGCCGCATAAGTCCCCTAATCGACATATCTGATCCCCAATCCTAAGAAAGGCATACTCAAATTTCGCGTCTTCAGGACCTGCGATAAATTCCAATGGATCTTGCTCACGTTCACTTTTGAGTTCCCCTTGACTTTGGTAAGGATCTGATTTATCCTTTGCACCTGCTCCAATATGCGAATGGATGATCCTACAGATATCCAGTAGAGTGGGCTCAACTTTTTCGTTCATATAACATGTTGCCTAACCCAAGCCTTTCTTCTACCTCGCCCAGTGCTTCGGCCCTTAGCTTGTGGTAGAAACTGCAGCCGAAGGTCAATTACATTAGTTTACATCAAGGACTATTCACTTGAGAGAGGAAAGGTGCCGGGACACGTCATCATCATACAAATAAATCAGATAATAGGATAGTAAATTCCGAGGAGTTTAGATAAAATAAATGCACCCCTGGTGTGTACTCCTAATACTTTCGACCCCCCAAAAATGCCAGAGCTATCTTTCATATTGGCTAGTAGCCCTGGTAGAGGCTGACTTCAAAACTCTCAAGGGTGCGTTTATTTATCTAAACACCAAAGTATCTAGTTAAGAGCAGGAATAACGCCGGCTATTGAAGCCTTTTCCAAGTTATGTGGGTTTCAAATGCGCTTTGCATGTCAAGCTGCTTGAGCTAGCAGCGGGGTTGCCCAGAGCAGAAGGGCTCCGCCAAGTCTCACGATAATTGGTCTTGCAAAGTTGGAATCATGTGTGGGCCCGTCACTTCGGCCTTTGCGTGTTTTGCAGCAATGCCTTCGCATTATCACATACCCAGCTCCCACAAATTACATGGTTCCTACCCAGCACTATAAAATTCTAGCCTCAAGTGCTAGCGAACCGAAGTAGCTGCCAGGTGAGAATCTCTGTTTGATGCTACGTAGGTTCTGATTGTGTTTTTGGAAGAAGACTAAAGAGCAGCAGCAACTTACGTACCCGGTTCCAATGAACTCACACGTCACGATGAATGCAGGCCATACAGCCGTGGTGTAGCAAGTTCATATTTCCCGAGCCAATAGAATGCCACGATCTCAGGACCGTACTGAGCTCAGTGGCAGTAAGGACCAGGGTATATGCTGCACTACGGTCAGTGCAGCTCAACAATTGACTACAAATTGCTACTAGCCGAACATTTAAACTTTCACCACTTTTCTCCTTGGAAGTGGAGACAGTGCTTGGCATGATATCCCCGTTAAGTTCAAGGATAACTCTAGGTGGAATCTTAAGGACAATCAGGTGAGAACTGGAATTCGGAATTTAAAGCCCTTCAGATTCATCTTCCTTGGAGGCTCGTTGGAATCTTCGCCAACATTCCTCCAAACAAAACATCTCCGTCACTTCTTGTACAACAGCTACTTTAAGGCACTGCTATCAGTTTTGCATCCATGCCAGCAGCCTGGGAGGAGATCCCTTTGGTGGGGCCAGTACTGGGGAACTTGGCGAATACTTCTGAATATATAATTAATGGGGCAGCAGGGTGGACCGGACAAGGCGCAAATGTTATGGCTGATGTCCTAATTGGAAAGGAAAGAAAGGAAAGAATTGTGACGGAAGTCCCAACATGGCTTGTGGAAAATATCAGCGACAAGAGCAAGATCATCCACAGCGCCAAAGAAATCGTTGAAATGGCCTCCGAAGAGGCCCTGCGCAAGCTGGTTACGGCATTCTCGAAACGCCTCCCGGGAGTGGCAGATGATATTGAACTTGAAAAAGCTTCTAGAGACCACGAATCGCTTGCTCAACAAGGTGTCGGATAAAATCCACGAGAGAGCAAACGCAATTTGTGATGAAACTGCGATAGCCTTCAAGACTGCATTGGACCTAATTTGCCCTGTGTTGGAAATAATGAACCCCGGACGGCTCCTCGAATCACTTTTGCAAACCGCCAAGTGTGGGATAAAACGGATATCACCAGTGCAAACGGAAGAAACACGCCTTTTATTGGGAGAAGTCTTGGGAGACTTGCTGGATCTAATCCTCTCAGCATTAGGCCTGATCAAACCAGAGTCGATTCTGAAGGCGGCGTCAAAGCTAATAGCAGTCATCTCTCCAATGATACAACTACCGGTAACAGGGCAAGTTGATGAAGTTATCCGAGGTTCACTCAACCTCATTAGCTCCGCAGCAGATCTTGTCAGCCCAGAGCTGCTTCTGGTTACACTATTGAAGCTGTCGAAGACAGTCCTGAGAGCGGTGCTGGCCAAAGTGGGACAACTCAGCATTATCGAGACAGCCATATTCAGCAACGATCTTAATGTGGCAACTCTAGGACTCATATGGCGCAATGGCGCAGAGCTTGCCGGGTTTTTTGTGGACATGGCTAAATGTATTAAGTGCTATGCATCAACAACCTCACTGGACGGAAGAGACGGACAGAATGGTTCCCACGGGCAGGATAACGAGCTAGACCTTTCGCAGGCTATGAATCGGCATGCATTAACCTGTCAGATTCAAAGATTTGCCAAGTCTATGATCTTCATCCTCACAGGAATGGCGAACCCTACCGTGTTCAGCAGCATCAACATGACTACCAAAACCACCTTGAAGAGCGACCTTCATGTATCGGGAACAGTTCTCGAAGTCAAGCCATCTGGGTGGCAGCGAGTTGTGGACCCTGCATCACCTGAGAAATGGGTAAGACTACCAACATCACCAACATCGGATGAAAAAGAAGAGTCACTCCCCGAAAGCGAGAAGCCTCCACGAGATGAACAGCCTGAAATTCAAGAGAAATGGTTGTTTGTCAATGGAGTCGCTACGGAGTTGTTCGGGCTCCATCTGGCATGTAAGAAACTTGCCAAATGGTCTTTGAGAGACATAACGGAAGTATTCAACAGAGGAGATGGCATTTTATGGGACTTGATCGAATGTGCGGGAGAGAGGGACGCAACAGGCCAGGGGAGCCCAACAAGTCAGAAAAGGCTTATCCAAAGAACGATGAGCAGTAGCATGGCTCAGCATTCATTGAAGGCCCAACTACAAGCGGCACTGGAGCAAGCAAAAAGTCAGGACAAACCAGATAACAGTGGAAATATCGCACACGTTGTCATGGTAGCCCACTCCCAGGGTTGTCTTGTTCTTCGTCTTGTATTGGAGGAACTAATCACTACGGATTGCACCGGCAAAATCCGCGAGGCAATGCTTGAGAAGCTTTGCATTTTCACATTTGGAAATCCAAGTGTAGATTGGAAGTTAGAGCTGACAGCTGGTTTCCAACCACTCAATAATCCTCGGCAGCAAAAACTTGAACACAAATCCCTTAGTTACCTCAGTTCTCATGTACTCCGTACCGAGCATTTTGCAAACAGGGTTGACTTTGTTGCAAAGCTTGGGGTCATCAGTGAGAAAAAACCGATAGATAGCGGGTATGCGCGGGATTGTGTCTTTGTCAACATAGAGAGTGACTGGATTGGTCATCTCTTCGGAACACAGTACAGTCTTGATAACAACCATTACAAGGACGAGCATGCAACGGATTACGATCGGATCACAGGCGACAAGTCGTGGCTGCTCGCTTGTGTGAGAGGAGTGACCGTCGCGGATGCAAGGAGTGAGTTTCCAAGCCATTTGCGAAATCGTTTAACACGTTCTCAATCTAGAAAGCGTGCGAGTGTAATACACGACTTCATCAGAGCTCTTAGACACATTTGACGCCCCGGAATTTATCAAATCGATGACTCCAAAGCATATATGTGGAGTCAGCTAAGGGTTGTGTCAGTGAGGCTGTAATACGACTGAAATGGTGACTCTTGATAAGTGACAAATCCGATGTGTCGGTTGTGTTGGCGCGCAGGTTTGTGTAGTTGGTAGCCAAGGCTACTATTGGCTAGAGTCATGAAATGCAGAAGAGTTATCGTATTGAGACTACAGCTACCAGGTGCTTATATAGAGAATTCTCAAGACAGGTAACAATAGCATAAGAGTCACCAATAGGCAACGGTATGCTTCAATGCCACAAATAAGGGGGAAATGGCCTCACGTGAACCACACCAAGTAACTCACATGTGACCCTTGCTAAAATACCAACAGGTTGGCCACGCCAAAGGCTACATCGGGTGACAGCGTTGAAGACTACAGGGAATTAATACCCCCGAAGCGGTTCGCTAGAGCCTTGGTATAGACCAGGGAAAAGCTTTGAACGCGCTTATACGTAGCTGGTGAGATTCTCTAACACGGTCTTGATTCTCATCGCGAGAATATGCGCCACGATTGGGAAGATAGATAGGTCGTGGATCACCCTCTAGCAGGTGGGATAGGCCAATAGCAGCTGTGTACGATGCACCGGTGAGAGGAGTTGAGGGCGAGGTCAGACGCGAAAACTGCAGCGCGACGGTCTCGCCTCCCAATCGCCTGAGATTCTCTAGCGGGGGAAAGGGGATCACGCTGCTCGGGCTGACCAGCCGCGGCCGGATTCACAGAGAGACCCGAGTAGTGACGGGATCGAAATAGGTCGGTGGGGGATATTTGGGAAGGGAAGAGAGGGCCTGTTGGGCTCGATGCGGAAGGGGTGCTGTTTGGGTTTCGGAAAGATGGCGACAAGCGCATGGTGGAAAGGAAAGATGCAGAGTGCATGTAGAGGGAGAATAGGCACCGCTCTACTTATACCTCTAGGTCGAGGTGGTCGCCAGGTCGCCAGTGCTGGGCGCCTTGCCTGATCAGGCCTCGGTAAGCCCAAGCGAACTGCAGCTGGCCTAGTCCGGCAGGCGGTGGACTCTAGCGAGCCGTAGTGAGAGGTTCTTGCCCTAAAGGAGAGGGAGCCCCCGGAACCTGCGCCCTACTAACCGTCGTAAAGTATACTTTTACTTATTATTTTAATATTTAATTTATAAAAGAGCTTAATTAGTAAGGCCTTTAAAATATTATTGATTCTTTAATTTATTTATTATCTATAGCTCTTCCTTTATATTAAAAATAAAGCATATAAAGATAAGTGTTACACAATCTTTACTTAACATATCCTTAACATCTATGGGAGCGATTTTATGTGGTATGAATTTTAGTGGCACTTAGTTTACTTCTCTTTGATTTGATTCTTCTGATGCTATCCTCTTCTCTCGTGTTTCTTTTCTCTCTCTCTTAGTTTTTATTCTGCCTATAAAAGGCAAGGGCTAAGGTGCTCTAACGGCCAGTTTAGTTCTTGTGCTACTGACATTACATTAGAAGGGAGTTGTACTAGTTTCATCTCAGCGGCTAGTTAGCTAGTTTGCTAGTTGATAGTCATAAGATTCATGCGGCTACAAGATTGCGCTCTAAAGGGATTCCACCAAGGTTTTAAGAGGGGGGTCATGTATACTATGTAAGGGACAATCGTATTGGCTAGATTCAACTGAGGACTAGTAGCATTAGGAGATCATACAAATCCTGACAATGCCGAACCACATTAGCGGCACTGTTTGCTGACAAAAGGGTGCAGGTTTAGCTGGGTGTAGGTCAAATAGGGGTGGCAATTCATATAATAGTAATACCGCGTTAAAAAAGAGCCACACTAAGGCATAGTGGCACTAGGAAATTTATGTGAAAGGGGATAATGGGTCCACTAGGGACAATGCTGTGTTAAGGAGTGACACTATAGTATAATAGTACTAGACACTCATGTAAATCTTGACAAGGCAGAATCACATAGGGGCAGAGTTGTACAGGGGAAAAATCGGCGGGGTTAAGGTCAAATAGAGGTAGAGATTCATATATTAGTAATGTCACGCCTAGGAATTATAAAGACCAGGCTCGGCTATTCTCAGCTTCCCTCTCTCTTTAACTTAAGTGAGGGGTAAGCGAAGCATTAGAATAGAGACAAGGTAATACTATTTATTACACTCAATTCCCCTTTTAAAATATAATAGCTATACATCTTATAAGGTAATATTACTATTAATAGATTAAGGCTAAAAAGATGTAGCTTTCTGCACTTGCCTTTTTGTGACATATAACAAACCCCTTTTCCTTGGTTTGCATGTAGTATTTACCATCCTTGTCTCTCTTTAATTTTGGTTCTGTCTTTTAACTTGCCTTCAAATATCAGATAACAGATTAAGGTTTAGGATGTCTTAGCCAGAGCTTAAGATATGTCCCTATAAAGCAAAAGCCATGCACAGGTCACTTATAAAAAGAGATATGGTTATCAAGGTGGTGGGTAGGAATGATAGTTAAGTATAACATAGATACTTAACTACAAGTTTAGCTTTAAAGGAGCAAGTAGCTGCACTACAGCCTCTTGCCCCATTTCAGCCGCCTAGCATAGCGCTGTCCGTCTATCATTATCCTTTGCCTCGATGTTCGCCCCCTTCTCTAGTAGTAGCTGTTCTACGGCCTTGTGGTCTCCACTAGCCGCCAAGCGTAGTACTGTCCATCCGTCATTATCCTTCGCCTCGATGTCCGCCCCCTTCTCTAGTAGTAGCTGTACTACGGCCTCGTGGCCTCTACTAGCCGCCCCGCATAGCGCTGTCCATCCGTCATTATCCTTCGCCTCGATATCCGCCCCCTTCTCTAGTAGTAGCCGTACGACGGCCTCATGCCCGCCCTTAGCCGCCTTATTTAGCACCGTCTCTCTGTTATTATCCTTTGCCTCGATGTCCGCCCCTGTCTTTAGTAGTAGCTGTACTATAGCCTCATGGCCTTCATTAGCCGCCATGTGTAGCGCCGTCCATCCGAGATCATTCTTTGCCTCGACGTCCGCCCCCTTCTCTAGTAGTAGCTGCACTATAGCCTCGTGGCCTCCCTCAGCCGCCGCGTATAGCGCCGTCCGTCTATCACTTCCTTTCCCCTCTATACTATGTCCTAACTCCAGCATTTTTTCGACAAGTCTCGTTAGTCCAAATTCTGCTACAACCACAATTCCAGGGATTCCCTTTGAATATTCTTGACTCCATAATGTGTAGCGATAACGACGCATGCTTCTAACCTGAACTGCGCTAGATATTAAAGAGCTATCATCGAGAAACCGTAATACTTGTTCTTCGATTATGTCGTCTAGGTTACCACGGGCGTAAGTACCCCAATTATGTGAAGCATACTCAATAAGCTTGAAGTTCTTTAGTCGATTTTCCGTTTTCCATTCTGTAGTACAGGGACCATCTTTGAAAGGGTCCATTGAGAGGTATCGAATACAAGCACATAAGATGTCGACTTGAGCGGTTGGGAATATTTCGCCACGGCGCCTTTCGAAATACTCCTCGGCGGTATAGTGGACTAGGCGAATGACTCTGCTGTTTTGATCAATTATAGCAATCCCTCCACAGACAGTGATTAGTTCAGCTTCATCAGTAAGACCTTCCTCGTCAATTGTGGTATCACCAGGATCGAAATCCATGACAGCGATTGCATGTTGAATCTCTTCAACCTTGAGCGGCTGGGTAGCATGAGTAATCCATGATAGAATTCTCATGGCCAGCTTCGATTCGTCTTCCGACTGCCCTTGGATTCTCTTTAGAGCTTCTTTATACACCTCATCTCGTTCTTTGGGCAGAATATCTAAGGCTTTCCGAAGACTTCTGACGTCCGTCTTCGTCTTTAGTGATTCAAGGTGCAATTCGGCGAGTAGGAACCTAACCAAGTAAGCAATAGGCGCACGCTAAAATTGAAGGAAGATACAGACATCCCGCTTGCTTTTTCAACCAGCTTGTCAATAATAGAGCTCTGAAGATCTCCTGCTTTCGTACAGAACTTTACCAGCTTAGGTACCTGCCAAATCTGCGCCTCTAGGTATCGTGTGATATCTGCATCGCTCGCTCGGATGTCTAGACGAGAAGCCTCTGAAAATGCTTCTTGGAGATCGCCAAGATCTCGAGAAGTACATAGTAAATGAAGACTTGCCGGTGACTCTTGCAATTTCTTGATAAACTTGCTCCTTGTTTCCGGGTTACACTCATCCAAGGCGTCAACGACAACATAGACATGCGAAAACCTAGCAACGAGTAACTGAAGTATTCTTGAAAACTCCTCCCCACTTGGTCGTGTGTTCTTTGAGTTATGCTGGGTATAGAGTGTACGGACTTGATCAGGGATAGTGCTAAGGCATTGCACAAGCTGCTGAACAAGGCTCGCGATGAGATTTGCAAGCGTCTGGGTATCGCGCTTTTTATAGTGACAATATGCAAAGGCTAGTCCAACGTTTTGGCCGCTCAGTTGGTTTTGGAGCTTATCGATAACAGCAGATCTAGTAATAGTTAGTACAAGAAGAGTGATCTGACAGGTAATAATACGCAAGAATGGTTTTGCCTGCCCCAGCTAGAATTAAGTTAGCTTGGTCTTCTCGAATATGAATATAGATTTACGTAATCCCGGGCACCACAATATCCTGTCTGTCCCAGCCAGCCATGCTTCAAATTCGGGAGTCTCGAAAAGCCATTCTCCTGTACCATCCTGTCGCCTGCGTAGAGTATCATTCTGTGTTACGAAGAAGTTTAAAGGTGACAACCAGTCAACAATAGCCCTACTCTCCTGATCTAGATATTTTTAGAATAAGTCTTGTGTAGCAAAGGACGGAATACCTTTGTGATGAGAACGAATGAATGTCGCCAAGTCGTTGACTTGATTAGACACGTACTCTGATTGTTCCCTAGAGTTTGTTGTACCCTTCCTAATAGCCTGGTGAGTACTACAGTATCTAAATATCTTATCTCCCTTGTTGATCACACTTACAAAAGTAGTACCTCTACTGCTAGGCTTAGATTTTCGCGAATTTCAGCGACAATCCCCCTTAGCTTCAGCAGTGTGCTCTCTCGAAATGGATAAATAAGGCGACGTCCTTGTTCATGAAACTTAGTCCAGATACTAGACCCCTTGAGCTCTTGAACTTTAATTAGCTCACTCTGCAGTTCTTTGATACTAACTGTGCAGGCATCAATGTTGTTTTGGACTCCGTTTTCAGCCTGTGTAGCTACCCCTTTGTCTTTAATAGTGACCTCCAATACTTTTAATGTTTCTTCCAGGTTCTTTACTGACTGACACATCTGTGTAACATCTTTAGGGGCGTCCTTCCAAGACCCATAGTACTGTATAATCCCTTGGCAGACTTGGATCCCCAGGGAAACGATCCCAACTACACTTCCAGCGACTTCGAGCCCAGACATGTTATAAGGCTACGGCCAAGACTGCAATGATAGGGGGAGTGATGATTTCGTAGAAAGGTAAATATCAGCAAGTAGATCACCTTAATTTCGAAATATAACCAGCAGACAGCAAACACAAGAGTCGTGTAGCGTCGTATATTTTTGTCGATAAGCTTCTTGGCTCAAGGTAAGGCGACTCTTGAGACTAGGCTGTGCTGGGGGCAGGGTAGTCCGCCTGAAGTGTGTTGACAGCCAGAAAGCAGGTGTGGATTTCTCATCAATAGTGGGGATGGTGCTTTCATATAGATGCGAAGGTATCGAGACTTGACCGTGGAAGATGTCTAACTACTCATGAAATACCGGTTGACTTGAAATGCCAACACTTGCGGCTGAGCTTTGCATGTGGGCGCAGCCAGTCAGACTTGAGATGTTGACTGATTGTGTGGCTCATGAGCGAGCCAATAAACTGTCAAGTGGAAGCGCGATATGTGGCTCACAGATTGATTTCTAGGAATAGATCTATCACGTGCTCTTAAAATGCGAACGTATCGATAAATTTCCATTCCACCAATTCAAAGTCATAAGGGGTAGCGCATACGGATCTAGGAACAGCTACTAGTGCACTAGAGCCCTAGTAGTAGTAACTTGTTAGACGAGAATCTATTGATTTATCAGGAGAACATAGCTATATACATTATAAACACGATAAAGCAGTACTAAAACTATTGCAATTGGGTCTGGGACCTGTTCAAGGGTACGCTTTGGCCTAGTGCCACACCCCATATTATGAGCTCTGGGAGCCCACCTGTAAATTAACGGTCAATTTCTCCTTGATGGAATACACTCATTTGATCCGACTTTCCTGAGATTACAACACAAGTGCCTGAGACTTCAACAAAAACGACCAAGGCTGTGTATTCACGTGACCTCGACGGTGATATAACTTTAAGCTCATCTCTTTCCTGCCATATAGGCCTTAAGCAACAGTCGCAAGATTGCCACACCATTTGAATTGCGCTATCCACTCGAGTAACATCATCTACCTCCTAGATAACCCCAGAAAAGATTCATCAGGAGTAAAGTTTTAGAGTGTCTAAATAATATAAAACCTTTCTCGAGGCCTCCTCTAACCTTCTTCTTTAACGATCCAAAAATACTAGACGTACACATCCCTACTATGAAGAGAAGAAGGCTCGTTTCATCAGGCTCAAAAGCATATAACCCAACAAAAACACCCGCGAAACCCTCAAAACTATCCAAGAAAAAGAAACAACCACCACCCTAACTACCACCATCATCCCCCCTCTTCCTCTCCCTCCCATCTCAGCTCCGCTCCATGATATGGCGGCATTTATTCCAACCAGCCACAGTCAACCTCGACGTCCACGACAGCACGGCTATCGACAACGAATCAAAACACCATATGACAGATCAACGTCCATCTGACAGCATCAAGCGATCTAAATGCTCTTCCTGTAGCACCGTCAGTCCATCGAGAAAGCCGGCATGAGGCACTGAGATATCAATCTCTTCTCCTCAACAAGGACAATTTAGTAGCTGGGCTTGAGAACTCGTACTTCAACCCAAGCATTGATAGATTTTATCTTAATATGGCCTGCGACACAAACTGGCTTCCGTTGGGAGCGGCGCTCTCTTAAGAGAACAGGGCGGGAACGTCCTTGATCAAGTGAAGAAGCTAGTAGTCGTGTTCACATTAAGGAAATGGGAGAATATTAACTATGTTGTGTTGGGACAACGGTGGTCTGCCCGGCTGAAAGAGAACTGGATTTGGAATTAGTGATGTGGATGGCGAAGAGGATCGTGATGAAGGAGTGGAAGAGAGAAAAAAATGACTTGTTTGGGGACTGCGCCAGACAAGGATATTCACACATATTTCAGAAGAATGAAAAGACTAGCGGAACACAAAAGCTTGATGTGGTGAGCGGGAGGCCTAATTGAGGTACAATGGAATGATACTGGCACAACAACACTTCAGCCTCTTCACTACTGCCGTAATGCACCACTAGGGCCATGGGCAACAGGGTTAATTTCAGGAGCTATGTCTGCCAAGCAATCTATGGATGCAGCTCTATAATTGTAAACCATCTATTTTTCGCCATCATCTCACTCTCTCAATCCTCACCTCCCAGCTTAAATTTTCACCATTTCTCATCCTCCTCCTACCCCCTCTCAACTCTCATCCCCCAGCCCAAAAACCCCCACAGTATTCCTCCAAGCCGCCTCACACACCTCCTCGAGCCCCACTCCCTTCACCTTACTCACAATCCATGCAACCTTCCCAACCATACAACTCTCATTCCTCCCCTTAACCAGCGCACCCTCGATCCACTTCTCCTTCTTAACCCATTTCCACGCCCCATCTACATACCCCTCAAGATACTTACTCCCCGCATGAGATGCCCGAACCTCGCACCACGGCCCATCAGTCTCAAGCATTAGTTTATCTAACGGAATCGCCTTGACGACGTCGAGATTTTCTTCCGTTTTGAGAGAGCAGCCGTTTATTCCTATAAACCAGCCGCGTGAGACGAGATCTTGCATTTCGGATATCGTACCCGTAAAGCTGTGGACGACTCCCCTCCTCGGCAACTCATCCTCCCTCTCACCAAGAATCCGGATGAAATCTGAATGTGCGGCTCGGGAATGGAGGAAGAGGGGGAGGTTGACTTGGACGGCTATATCTAACTGCTTCTCGAAATATTCGAGCTGGATGTCCTTCGGACATAATCCCAATCTGTCATAGTCCAAGCCTATCTCGCCGAACGCTACGCATTGTTTCGATTCCTTGGCTTCGAGCGCGAGAGTTTTGAGCTGCTGGAGCATGTCGGACGGCGAGAGCTTGTGCGTGGTGAATTGCTGTGAGGAGCAAGGATGTACGCCAACCGTCGTGTATACTGTCCCCTCTATCCCCCACAAACGTTAGTACTCATCCATATTATCCTCTCCTCGCACGTACGATATTCCTTCGCCAACTCTGTAGCTTTCCTCGACTCCTGAAGATCACTCCCCGTAACAATCAACATCCTACATCCCGCCTCTTTTGCTCGTTCAACGACAGCATGGAGATCGGAGGGATGCCGTTGTGTGCCGTGGTAGAGGCCGGTGTAGATGGGGTCGGTGAGGTTTATGCCTATCTACTGTGTGGTGGGTGACTTAGTGGGTGTATAGAAAGGGGGAGAGGGGAGGGAGGGAGGTACATCTATGTAACGGGGTGTGTAGGTGCCATTCGGTTGGGCTTGCGCCGGTGCTGATGTTGAGGCGGTGGTTGACATTGCGAAATTCCGGCTTGATGGTGAAGATCGCGAAGTGATTCGTAGGAATCTTGAAGAGGTTCGCGCGAGCGTTGGAGAGAAAAGGGTGCGATTCATGGAGTTTTGATATAGATGTCGAAGGAGTGACGTTGATTTTGGCAGAGGAAGGTTTGGCGAGGCGGGGCGGGATCCCGCTTGGTTCGTGATACTATCCTCGAAAGCCACACAACGCCATTGATTCTTCAACAACGTACACGGCAATGACGGTGTCTACTGCTCTTCAAGCTTTTTGATAGTCACGGAAGGATAGAGGAAAGAAATTGGCTCAAATTACAGTTCTCGGCAGTCGACCAGGGCACTATACAAAGCACCTCAGATAATATGCCATAAATATTTAACTGAATCTTGTATGTATCAGATTATATTGAATGTGTTCGTTGCCCATGAGCTATTCGATGAGAGGTATTTCAGAAGTCTTCCATCCAGTAAAATCAAGAATGTGCCACCCCAAATCACCCTCCCTCCTGCCCTTGATCATCTCAAACATCACTCATCTCGACAATGGTCAAGTTCTCAAGCCGGTATAAAACGCCAATTGATATGCCCCTCCCGCCATCACTCCGCTCCCTACTTTATGCACAAAAACAACGAATGGAAAACCAGCCATATACTGCGCGAATTGAATCAAGCGCGTATGTATGTGGCCGTATATTTGACAACATGACGAGAATCTCTAGGTCATGCCTTTGTTCCAACGCCGTCTTTTCGCTCAGAACCTTTCCTTTCGGCGGTCTCTTGGCTGAACTTCTTCCATAACGCCGCAATATCTTCTTTGTTGTCGTTCTTCTCCACGATCAAGTTTTTGAGCCATTTGTTCTCGGTTTCTAGTTGGTTGATACGGCCTTCCAACGCTGCGACTTTGTCGCCCATCTCCTTAGCAGAGCGCTCGAGTGCTTGCTCACGCTGCTTCTTCTTTACTCGGAAGCGAGCAGAAGCGGCGGTGTTACGGCGGCGCTTATCCTCCTCAGCGGCCAGGCGAGATGCTTCCTCAAAGTCGACAGGTCCACCGGGACTCGAGATCGACTCCGCCTTACGCTTTTGACCGGGTTGCGGACCAGCTGACGCAGATTCTGGTGATCCCGCGCTGGATGATGACGGGTAGATTGGCTGGTTGGTGTTGATCGGTGCCGGAGCCGTCACGTTGGTTGTGTCGGTGAAGGTTGTTGGATGCGCAAAGGCACTGAAATCACCGAAGTTGAAGTCTCCTATTCCATCCATAACGATGTTAGCATAATTGCTTTTTGCGCCTCCAAATGATACGGCAAGAGTGGGTACAACAAAACGGATACAATCGGTGGGGAAGCCGACGATGTCAGACGAGATGTCGTGCAATATCTGAAGTTGTCGTTGCGGTGGTGGGAAGTGCTCCTCACGTGATATGTCGCCATTCTTGGCATTACCAAGCAATGTCGAAAACCACTCAATTCGGGAAGAACAGAGGAATATGCAGACTTCTGCAGGGAAATGCACAGCAGATGCACGTGCATAACCATTGAGAGTGATGGAGAAGGATGGTACGATTGGCTGAAGAGGATAAACGTCCTATCAGTACAACCGCGGGGTGTATGATGGAAGAGGAGCAAGACATGACACCTTGTGCCTGTCTTAGAGAACGGAACAAAGGCGAGAAACAGTACTAGCAAGGAGGTAATATCCAGCAGAAGAGCTCTTACCTTGTAAAGAGAAGTCCAGAGGCTTGATCTCTCCACCTTCAGTCGACGCAGACTGACCTTGTCCCTCAGCTCCAAAGCTCGGGGCCTGTAAATCGACATCTTGTCCCAAATCGAAGTCAAAGAATTGCGTGTTCGTGAACATAGCCAGCTCGTCGTCAAGGTTGAAGTTGTCTTGAGCGTTCTGAAGGTCCTGGGCGGTCGGAATCGCATTCAGGTTTGCGATGTACTCCGACACATTCGGACCCCGCCGTCCGTTGTATGCCATCGCGATCGATGTCTAGGCTAGTCGCGAAGCCTTCAAATAATTCCTCCCTGCTCGTTTCGGTGCGCGCGCTCGTTGCGATCGTCCGTCGTGTCGAGGTTGTTGTGGTGGTTCGAGGTGTTGAGGAGTGGAGGTGCTTTGTACTTTGGTGGGCGAAAGAAATGGCTGAATTGAAAGAAACGCGCCCAATAGGTGACTCAATGGTCGAGTCGGCTCGTCGCCCTTAGGACCGATCCGTTGTCTTACCCCGTACTACTTCAGGTGTTCGATGAGCAGATACTGAGATACTGAGATACTGGGGAAACTGTGCAGAGAGAAGAAGCAATTCGCAGGTTTGTGGAAGTGGTGGCAGCACGAAGGGGACTGATGTTGCCCCACTACCAGGTGACTAAAATCCTTTTCGGAGCGAGAAGGCTTTTCAAAGCGTGGGATGCGTGGGAGAACCGCGGCAAAATCGCCTGTTGCACCAGAATTAATTTATTGCTGCAGGTTGGGGGTCGTCCAAGCGGTCCATTTGAAATCAATTTACAAAGAAGTTGTAACTATTCAGAAAGTGCTTGGAAGATTCGATGTCTTCGATGATGCTGTCCTTTCTACAGTCAAGTCATGATCTCACCCGACAAAGACTTTTCCCCTCGGCTTTTGGAAGAGTGGGTAAGTTTCTAATCCCGATCACAAATCAGCGCTCAACGCCCTTCAGCGATTTGCGCTGTTTTGACTCGTGTCAGCGGCATCGGAGGCGTCGGGGGAGCTTCGGGGTGTTCGAGAAGGACGAGAAATGTCTTGGTGACGGAGAGACGACAGCTGACAGGTCAGAAAGAACGCGGAGAGAGATGTTGCGTATGAGACACATTGAAAGAAGGCAGCGAATCAGAAGGATGGCACCCTCGTTCTTTATCCAACCCCCACCAAATGCTCCATTCAGCTGTGCTTGGCATGGGTCGTGAATCAAGACCAACCGGAGTTTTGCCCGCTCACGTGTTGTGGAACTCGTCCATTGGAAGTCGCGTCTCACCAGAACGAGACGCGGTCAGCGACGACGTCAAAGTCAACATTGCGACAACCCACAACAAGGCCCGATCAATTCTTCTACGACATGTAATGCTGTAATCCGGACTGCGCAATCATGTCAGGACTATCAGTTCCCACGACTTCTGCCCTGTCATCCTCACAACTCGTTCCCTCCTCCAACCCCGCAGTCACCAAAACTTTAAATCGACTGTCACGACCGTCCCTTCTCTCCCTTGTACTCGACTGGCTTGACGAACGAAATCAAGACAACACCTCTCCATACGTGGTTGACGAAGGAAGCGACGATGACGACGAACAAGACCTATACCCACCTGCAAGATCCCTTGAAGAATTGCGCGAAATATGGACAGACTTACAAGGACGGAAAGGAAGCAAGAGAGATGCGGTAGACAGAATAATAGAAGGAGACTGGCGGAATGGCCTCACATTATATCAATTGGCTATGGCAGACATGCAATACCTCTACGATCACCCAACATCACAAAAATGGACAGCCTTAAAGATCGTTCGTCTCGAAACAGAAGGAGAAGAGCCAAACTCAAAATCAAAGTCAATACCACGCTTTCACCCTGCGACCTTCCTCCGAAACTTGCAGAAGGAAGTCCTCCCAGATGTGAAAGCACATTATAACCTAGATCGACACTCCACACTTCCGTTGCTTCTGTTGCGAATCTTCATAATCGAAAGTCCCTACAACACCTCCCTCGCCCTCTCCTCAAAACAAACAACAACCTTCGACTCAAGCAAAACCTTCTACATCGCCTTCCCGGACGACAGTCCATACATCTACGTCTCACTGAACACCACGACTTCCGCACCAGGCCAGCCAGTCTCCCGAACAGACAACAAGAGCTTACGGAAATTAACCTTGGAAGGAATACCGAAAGCCTTTTCTCGCCCGAGAGAAAGGTACAAACTCGAACCTACGAACATGTCTGCGCGAAATCTGAACGCGCTGGTCGATAGAAGGGGAGGAGGACGGACAAATGCTGTGGGTGGAGGGTGGGGCCATTATGCTGAGGAGAAGAATGATGGGTCGAATAACCCACTGAATCTTCAGATGCCTACGCCGGAGAAATCTAGTCCTGAACCTGTTGAGGAAGAGGAAGCGCCGAAAGGGATGAAGAGAACTATGAAAGAAGATCCGAGGGTGGTGAAGAGGAGAAAGCTCGTTGCAGCAGGACGATTTGGGAATTCCGCTAAGCAAGAAGACGGTAAAGGCATCGAGCGATTTGATGTCCGGATTGATGACCCTTTTCCATATCTCTCCAGCTCAGAACAGCAAGAAGACTACGCTTTAGCAGACGAACTCGGCTCCGAGCCAGTCAAAAAGAAAGGAAGGAGGAGTACGATCAGTCTTGCTCTTGAACGAGATGTCGAAGATGTGGAAGGAGAAGGCTTCACACCGAATGTCTGCGTGTCATTCTTTGGACAACATGTTTTTGCGGGTATTAGGCATTTAGTTGAGGCGGGGATTGTAGATGGGGAGAAGATGCCCGGGTGGATGACGGGTGAGGAGGGGGTTTCGCTAGGGGTTGTGAGGGATGGAAGAATTAGGAAGAGGAAGGCGCTTTGAGATGAGAGCTCTGTGTCTGGGTCCCGGCGTTCTTGGTTAGGTTGATGGGGTGGGAAAAGATACCCGATTCTATTTTCAGGGCGAACACTCATGGCAACTTCTGTTGGGAGGTAATATGACAACTATGAATTTAAGCCATTCCCCTTCTATAACAAACTATGTTGCAAACTTCGTAATCCCAGTGTCTCACTCGAAATGAAGTCACAATGACAAAATTTCTTATGAATTGTAGAATCCCTACCCCGATTCTATCTACACATCAGATGGAATCACAAAGTGAATACAAAAGGAGAAATATTTTGTTGCACATCACACATCATCGGAGTTCGAAATCTATGGCTCATTCAAGTATTCTTTACCGAAACCGTCTCGTTTCTCGTCTGATGGTTGCGGTTCCCTGCCGTCATTTGCGGTCTATACACATCAAACGAAAACACATATTAAACTAGGCTCCCTAGCAGTTTAGTTACACGTCGCAATAGTTCGAATTTCAAAAATTTGTCGCAGATTGAACAATTATAACCAAAAGTAGGAGTTTGGAGACCTCTTCTCTGGCCTCCGCCTTGAACGCTATACGTATGTAGCTCGCCAAGGATCCATTCAACTGAAGGTAAAAAGGCATGAAATGGAAAGATGGAGTGAATCGGGGATCAGAAGGTTTTTTTTTTGTTGCATATCGAATCGCACTTTTTTATAGTTCGAACTCTTGTGATGGATTTAAGTATTCTTTGCGTGAAGTAGAAGTCCTAGCTAGTGTTTCCACCCCACTTCTTAATTTCGCTCAACGGCTTAGCAGTGAATGCATTAGACGAGAAGATGATTAAACATGGAAATTGATAACTTTTGTTCCATATCGCATTTTTCGGAATTCTAAAATCGTGTGGGAGATTAAAGTTTTGTTTGTCGAAACCGTCGAGGCTTTCGTCTCATCTCACCATTTACCTGAAAACTCTGGAAGGTCTAAGAGAGTTACGAAGTGCGCAACTTTGCTCGGTGCAACAGATGAAAACCACATTGAATTTACCAATCAAAGTTTTATTGTACATCGCATTTCACGAAATCTCAACTCTCTCTTGTGTCTGGGAAGAGGTTTACCTAGATAGAGGACAGAGGGGATTTCACTCATCCAGGATCTAGACTTTGACTTGTAGCCCATCGATTGAAGTGCAGATAAAAACGAATTTTGGAAATCTTATATCATGAATATATAGGGTACCTTTTAATCTGCAAGAGACTAAGGAGCAATTAAGATTCTTTCGTAACTGTTTTCGTTTCTGATATTCGCGACATGTATTGTCTACTCGGCTGTCATGTATTTCCAACGACAACACTTCTCGATATCAACACATTCCATGTTTTTAACATCGGCTTTGAGCTTCTTAGAAGACGTTCGAAGATTAAGGAACATATTTGCAGATGTATGTGCAAGAATAAATAGAATGATAAGCCCAAGAACTTGAAGTGTTTTCCTCACAAACACGTGAGGCGCCACAACAACTGCCTGGTATTACTTTTTCATAAAATCTGTCCGATATTGACTGGTATATAATTGCGATACGAACCTCCAAAAGTAATTGGTTAATTGACAAATGAAAGAACCGAACTCTTTCGCAAAGGCTACGAATCTCGATCTTTCCACGGCGGATTCCCCTCCCAAACTCTCTTCCCCTCCCTCTCCAACCTCTCCTTGATCTCTCTCAACCGCTCCCACTCAGCATCCTCCTCCCAGAACTCCGGATTATCCCACGCCCTCACCATCGCCATGATTTTTGCCAGCACCGCATCTGCTTGTTGCATTTTTTGTTGGACGACGGGCTTATCACGTGGTCTGCATTTCCTCAGCCTCCAAATCGACGCGTCGAGCGTATATCGCAGGAGTATTAGCTCGTTGAGGGTGCGGAGATCGGACGGTGTGACGTGATAGCCGGGCGGGAGGATTATTTCGTCGCCGGGGGCCAGCGGCTTGGTGGGGAGAGAGGAGGTGATTGAGGAGGATGATTCTGATGAGCCGGTTCCGGGGGTGGGACTGGGTCCTGGGCTGGTGGTTGACCCCGACTCGAGGGGAGATGATAGATGCACATCTAGGGAAGAGGTGGATGAGAAGCTTAGTTTTTTGAAGCGTTTTGTGAGGGTTCTGCGCATGTTGGCGGTGATGAGGTTGCGGCGGGAAGCGTGGGCTTAATCACGATTTGGACTTGGTGAGGCTGCGCAGGAACCCGATAAAGACTCAAAAAGGGCGCTGTGACAACAGGACTTAAACCCGATGGTTGCCGCAATTACTGCAGTTCTATGAGTGCTCTTATTGATAGTGATTGCAGTCGAGCTGGGAATGTGGAAGGCTAGCTGGTGAGAAGGAAGATCTTTGAGCGAGATCATGCGGGGTTTTGTTGCCGTGGCTTAAGCTGCGCCAGTTTGTGCCAATCAGCCCCGTCACACTGCCAATGAGCAATATTTGTCTTACTGCAACTGGCAGAAATACAAGCTAGTCCTGTTTGGTAAATTGGAAGCCTTGTTGTAGAGCCGGCTCGTGAACGGGCTTGGTGAGCTCAGAAGTACGTAGGAGATGCAAGCTAGCCCTGTTCCTAAGGAGCTGGCACCAGAATGAGGCTTGAGATGCCAAAAAGAAGAAATTGAAGTTACACTTGTCAGGGAGTGATCAAGCGCAGTCAGTGGTCCTATAAGAATTGCTTGAACCTCACAGAAGTTCGTTTGAGGGGTTTCAAATTATTGAATTATAATACTTAGATATGGTGAACAGATTATGTGTTGGGTTTCCGACAGAATATCATCAACGGGGCCGTCCTTGAAATACCGCTGCCCAGCCGCATGTAGCATGATCATGCTCAGAATGCAGCGTTAAAATCAGGTAGTGGAGAAAACGCTAAACTTCCCTTTACAATCCAATACTAGCTCATCCTTATCAAGTTGCTCCCCAAGTGCAGTGCCCATCCGACGTAGCTCTGGTACCACCACTAAAGTTAGCGGCTTGGTGTGGTCAAGCTTGCTTCTAGCAGGTTCGGTCCCAGAATCCGACATGAGTAGAAACATTCGATACCGCTGTTGTCCTACATCTAGCCATAACTCTGCAGCTTTTTTCACTAGTTCTTCTATGCTCTGCCTTTTCCCCCCACTAACTTGTGCCACCTTCCCCAGCTCTTGCAATATATCATTCCTGACGTCCACCAAGGACTGTTCATAACTTTGTTGAATGCTGTAATTCGCATCTCCTTCATCCAGACGACGCCCTGTCGCTTCAACACAACTCTTCATGGTTTCGTATCTCCATTTTTCGGACTCTTTAGATGCTCGTGGACAATGAGCAAGAGCCCCAGCGTGATTTCGAGCTTCCATGGTTTCAGTAATTAGACTCGTACTTGAGCAGATGAGCTTACCTTCGCCATACTTGTCTCGCCATTTGTCTTCTAGTGCTTTTCCTTCTCTTCCTAGAAACCGAAAAGGTGTGTAGAATATACTCTCGTAAAGAATCACCCAAAGAGTATTCTGTATGAGAGTCTTCTTGGTTCGTCTCTCATTACCACCCTTTTTGAGATATTGAATTGAGAATGGCCAGCTCCGTTCCAGTCCCTTATCCCACTCGATGCGAGCTACTTCATCTAACTCAACACTAATATCCTTGAACCGTTCCTTGAGCTCATGATCACTCATGGCGCTAAAATTGTCTCTAGTCACAAGCGCTTCCTTCAGAGTTTCCACCGTGTGTCTAAACCCCTTGGCGTATTCTTCCTTGGCAAGCCTATGGTCTTGCACCATTTGTTCCATCTCTTCATTATACAACTTTTTGAGTTCGACGATCTGCTTATCCTTAGCTCCTAACTTGGCGATGAGATCATCCAATTCGAGTTGTTTCTTTCTTTCCAGAGCGGCGATTTCTTCCCGACGTAAGCTCTCAGCCTGTGATAAACTAGACCTGAGCTCCGCCAACTTCTTGTCGTACTCCCTTTCAGTTCTTGCCAAATCTTCAACACCATTTCTCTTCGTCTCCTCAAGTAGCTGCTCTTTCTCTAAACTATCCTGGAAGAATTGTGTCTCGAAAGTCCTCGTTAGGTCCGCCAACTTATTGCCGTGGTCTCTTTTGGTTGTTGCCAGTTCGTCACCAGCGGTCCTCCTCGTTTCCTCAAGTAAATGCCTAGCGGACGATTCCTGGCTGGCAAGTTCCCTCGAGTGTTGGTCTTTCAACCCCCGGATCTCATCCTCATACCTATGTCTTGTCTCTGAAATCTGTGCTTCCAACCGCTCTGTCCGAACTATATACGCGGCTTTTTCGGACTGGTAATCTGCCTGTAGTTTCACGACTCGGGCATCGTGCTTCTCTTCTTGGGTTTTATACAGACCTTCCATCATCGATAATCGTTCACCAAGCTTCGCATTGCCTACTTCCCCCTTTGTCGCCTGATCTCTAAGCTCTTTCTCCAAACGTGAAACTGTCTCGGTAAGGTCCTCGTTTTTGCGGGTCATGTCATCATTGACCTTTTGCAAGGATCGGCACTGCTCGACCAGTCTCTCGTTTCGTCCCTCCGTAGCATCCAGTTCCGCATACCTATCTCTATATGAACGGAACAGGTTTTCCAACGCCTTCTCAATATTTCTGAGCGAACAGGAGTCAACGATATTCTCTTCAAATTGTATCGATGGGGATTGCCTCTGCCCATCGCGGAGAATTTTGAACATTCGCCCTAATGATTCTCGTAACTCTTGACTCTCCCCACGAGATTTGTTGTCTTGGGAATATCGGACTTCAGTTCTGACTTCTTCGGCTGCTTCTTCATTTTCCATTGCCTGCGGTTTGGCACCTTGAAATGGTATGCTAAAAGGCTCTGCCACATGCATCACTTGGGGGAGGGTTAGAGGATCATATTCAGCAGACCACGATGCCCCTTTCTCTGGTTCATGTTCATTGGCTCTTTTCGACTCGGACTTTTTATGTTTTCGTGCCTTTCTGATGGATTCTCTCCGCGATACAGGCTTGCGAGGAGGTATTGCAATTGGCGGATTTGGGAGAGGCTTCGAGTCTGCTGGCTTACATTTAGTTGATGTTGTAAACTAGATCTCTCTCTGGGTGTAACGCTAGACCTTCTGGATGAGCCCGTTCCAATTGCTGGGTAGTTTCACGCCGGGAGGGGTCCCAAGCAGCTCGCGCACCGCCAATTGCCTGCGATTGTGCTTGATCGTCCTTGCGCTCCTGTTCTTCATAGGTCTCTCGAGGAGACATTCCAAGAGAACGCAAGGCTCCCGTTGCTCGACTTCGGAAAGACTTCTTCTTACTGCGAGCTGTGAGCATTGGCCAATTAAAGCTTTAGCAGACTAACCTGTCTTCCATGATGAGGACGGCGACGATCCAAACCCTCTCAAAAAATAATAGCTAGTGGTGATCCTACGCTCAAACGGAGCAACTTGAGGATTGCAAAGTGACCAGAACGTTGCTTTTGTGCAAAGATAGGTCAGGAGCCCAATACTTGAGGTAAGGCTGCGTGGCGCTATACCCTGCTTCAGCGCGTCCCAAATTGGAGAGAAGGTCTCTCCAGGCACTTAAGCGAAGCCTTGCCCAATTCATCGTGATTTCTTCTGCTTTTCTTCAGAGTTTCTCTGCATTGCTCCATCTCAGGCAGCCTGATTTTTCTCGCCATGGCGATGGAAGTTGCTCTTCGCGAAATCCAAACGCGCCGGCTCGTTATCGCAATTGATTATGGTACTACATATACGGGTAAGCAGCCGTGCCGGCGGGCGCGGGGTCACGGCTCTGGTTTCCCGATGTCAACCCAGCTAACAATGCCCCGCAGGAATCGCCTACGCAACTCCCCTCGGCAGCGTTGTAGATCGTATCGAAGTCGTTACCGTTTGGGGGAATCGAATGAGAAACCAGGAGAAGGTTCCCAGCGTGGTTTCATACTCGGACTGCTCTCGCCAGAAATCCCCGGAGGATCGCGAACAACAATGGGGGGAAGACTTGAGCCCGAATGCCGTTGCGATGATACATACAAAGCTGCAATTGGATGTGGATGACAACGACGCAGAACTGGACCTAATTTTGCAAGCGCTGGATGGGATGCATGACTTGACCTTCCAGTACATCAAAGACTCGGGAGGGACAGCCATATTCCCGCGGAGGAGCCCGGAGGAAATTGTCGAGTATTACCTCAAGAAAGTCTTTGTCCATCTTCGCAATACCGTAGACCGCTTTACCCCAGCTTTCGTCAAGACATCACCGGTCGATATAGTTGCTACCATTCCTGCAGTAAGTCAATGAAGTCGGCACCCAAAATTGTTCAAAGTCACTAATTCAGGGGCAAGGAATGGTCCTATCGTGCTAAGAACTCCACATTTCGAGCCCTGACACGAGCAGGGTTCAGCAAAAAGAATTTCCCAGAACTCCAAGATATGATCTTGATCTCAGAGCCGGAGGCCGCCGCCATTTATACCGCGCGATATCTCACGGACAAATACGGTGCTGATTTCCTTGAGGTACGTACTTGCAATTGAGAATTGAGTGTTAACTGATACTTACGTTCATGGCAGGAAGATGAGTGCTTTGTGTTATGTGATGCTGGAGGTGGAACGGTCGTAAGTGAAAAACACTCCGAAAAGGTTCGTTCCCTGTTATGACGCTAAGGCATGAAGGACGTGGTATCCTACAGAGTGACCCGGGTGCTCCCAAAACTCGAAATCAAATCGTGCACGCTAGCAACTGGTAAGTAATGACAGCTCTCATTTCCGTTACTCTTTGTTCAATGGAACTAATGTAATTCATAGGAGACAAATGTGGATCGGTGTTCATTAACCTAGCTTTCAAGCAGTGGTTGAGAGAGCTAATAGGTCCAGTCCATTATCAAGAATTAGATGAGTCTCCAATTGTTCAAAAAATTACAGCACACGATACAGAGGGACCACATATGCGCGAGGTGATGGCTGATTTCGATGCTTGGAAGAGAAAATTCAAGAAAGGTCACCGAGATATTAAAATGGAGTTTTCGGAGGGCTCTCCTTTGGCAAATCTTGACATACCGGGCAAGGTCTTTGGTGGAGAATTTACCATCACATGGTGAGTGGTTGTGCTTCGCCTCCCTTGTGTTCCACTCATGTATTGATACGCAATAGCGAAACTATGGAGGGTTTCTTCGAGCCTCGTATAGACAGCATAGTCGGACTGATCCTTGGCCAGTTTGAGGAACTGCAGGATGATCGGCACCAAGTCAAGGTAGGACACTACCTCATGAATATCGCGCTCTTCGAAACTAACAGTCGAAAAGAAAATCTTTCTGGTTGGCGGATTTGCGCAATCTCCATATCTTCAAGAATCGGTTAGAGAGTCCCTTGAGGCGAGAGACCTTGATTTTCATGCCCCGGAAACTTCGTAAGTGCTGGGCTTTTATGAGAATAACGACCAAGAAACGATACTGACCGGACAAGATGGACGGCCGTCGTTCGAGGAGCCGTAACTTTCGGTGTCGAGAAAGAAAAAAACAAAATCACGACTATGACAGCTTGCCCTCGAAGTTACGGCGTAGCCCTCCATCTCCCGTTTTCCGACATTGAAAGCTATGCTACCGACCAAGTCGAGGATCCGATAACAGGAACTGCCCTAGCGAAAGATCAGCTGTTCTGGCTGATCAAAAAAGGCGATTTGATTTTATCTACTCGCCCAAAAGAAGCATCAGGCTCTGTCACCTTACAATTTGAAGAGTCGAGCCCTCGCAAAGGTACAATCCAAATCTATGCGTATGACAGGGAAAATTTCCCCAAGAGCTTGAAAAGTTGTGAAAAGGGTTCGCAGATCCCTTCAAGTCCTTGAAGTGTACTACTAATTTGGCATAGATCTCACGAAACTATACAATCTAGAGTACGATATGACAAGGATCCCGGTGCAGGAATTCGGACATCAGAGGGTCGATGGCTCTCTGATCTACATAGCGGATCTTAAACTTTCCATGAGGCTGGCTCCGAGGATGTTAATGGTCAAGCTATCTCTGGGTCGCACGGAAATTTCTGCTAAAAACATTCCTGATCCAATTCTGGATGGCATCAAGTAACTGCAATATAGGTGTAAATAGTAATTGAAATGCTGGGATGCTGCTTAGCGTGGCGTGATAGATAAGACTGCAAATAATGATGGCGAAACCCTGTATAGAAAGAAATTAAGAAAGAAATCTAAAATTGACGCCCCCAAAAACATTATTCATAGACAAAGGCCCTATATGTAAAACGTCATCCCATGTCGCTCGTGTGTACCCATTATCCTTTAACAACGTCTAACACAACTATTCATGCTCGTGCACCACCGTTCCGCTTCCAGATAGCCCAGGCATGGGCGTCCTCGTTCGATTTATAGGACCACTTCCATTTTGCTGCTGTAATCGGGTTTGTTTATCCCTTGCTAATTGTTCTGCTTCCCTTTTCTCCCTCGCTGCTTTCTCTCTAGCAGTTCTTTTCCCCTGACGCCATCGCAAGATCAAAAAGGCTACCAACAACAGCAGCACAACACCGCCGGCAGACACACCAGCTGCGACCCCGATTTTTGTTTTGCCATGAAGACCGTGTTGAGCAATGGGAGTCGGCGTCGGCGTCGGCGAGCGTGTTGCTGATGAGCTAGTTGGGGAAGTAGCGAGGGTTGTCGGGAGAGAGGTTGTGCTAGAGGAGGGGGTTGGGGTGCTGGATACGATGATGGTGGATGTTGCTAATGTTGGAGCGCGCGAGCTATAGAAGACATCTGGTTCGATGCAGCCGTATTGACAGCCATTGGTCTTAAAACAACTGTTCGCAAGGTGAGTTAGTGACGAAGTTTGAATCGGAAATTTGCGACCGGGAATAATCTTCAGCCTTCAACTAAGTGACTCGTGCTGAACTTGTCTGTAGCTATATCAAAGACAGAATTAATTACTCACTAAGCTTCTGTTGATCCGCAAAATCTATAAAACCATCAAGTAAGCATATATTCATTGTTTTTCCAGTGCTCGCAGGACCATCCTTGCACCTCATGTTTGACTTACCCATTAATGCTACAACACGTCTGTCCATCCTCTGGCAAGCATGGCGTATTCCCATGCTGATATCCGCATAATCCACCAGCCTTCGGAACCGAAGAAGCAGTTGGTGACGCCGAATTAGACATGGTAAGGGTTCCCAGCACTTGGGACAGCAGTTTCCTGTCAGTAGGGATTACAACGTCGAGGGACCCTTGTTTGATAGCTCGGCGTGTACCGAGATGACAGGCTGGGTATTGCGAAAGATTGAGGAACTCGAGAACTTATCGCGGCATATCGCAGAATGACGCTGAGGGATTAAGAAGCCATGGATTGAGTGAAGAAGACGAAGAACTCATTTCGCTTCTCACTTGGGGTGTCAGGCTGAGCGGCGGTCAAAGTGAACAATGTTCAAAGCCGCCTCTTGCGCAGCGGCTTTGGCTGAGTCCTCAGCTTTCAACTCCATAAATGGAAATATTGGCAAGGCTGCGGAAAGCCTACTTAGGTGAAATTGGGATGGTAGTTGACGCTGCAGAAGAAATCATGTGGTGGCAGCTGCGAGAATTGCTGGACCATCACAGCCAACCGATACACGCCTCCTCGCGAGGCGTCCAACCATGAAGCCAGCAGCAGTCTGTGGCACTTTTGATCCGAGAAGTCCTTCTGAAAAAGGGTAGGGGCAGGTTTGAAGTTGCGACGCTGAACATAATTAAAATACATTACGAGTAATCTACCAATATAAAGAGTCTTTTTCAAGGCCATCCTTTCAAGTGCTAAGCGATGAGTGTATAAGCGTATAAGCGAAGAAAGAAGTGGGGCAGTCAGTGCGGGTCATCGGCCGGAAGAGCCAAACTCGGGCCGAGCCATTCATTTCTGCGTCTTAAAGCCGACAAGGCGGGCAAAAGGAACCCTGTCCGATCATGTCTCTAGTTCTACCTTTCTAGCTGTTAGATCTTAAAACATTCTTCTTAGTTGTTCCAAAACTTGTATCACAAGTTACATATTAGGATACCACTCAAATTCTTTACCAAAAGTGGATCATCAATAGGAGTTCGGGATTCAGTTACCCTACCCTCGGAGCTGCAGTATGTAAAGTTTATACATCAAAAGGAATTATAAATAAAAGCTAGCAAGATGGAAGGGTCGTTGCATATCCCATTCTAAGCTTCGCTGCAACATTGAACAATTACTTCCCTGAAGTAGAAGCTTGATGGGATGTTTTCATCAGTCATCGACGATCCCGTTTCTGACTACAGAACGTTGATTTTGTCTTAAAAGTGTGAAAATGGGGTATGGTGTATACAATGGTATGTCAAAGTAAGTTCAACCGTAACTTTGAGCCAAACTCCGTCCGCATTCGGTCTTCTTTTGAATCACTCCTCGCCAAATCCTCACAGATACCCTTCCACCTCTTTCTCACTCCAATCCCATAACCTCCCCGCCAATTCCATATCTCTACTCGCCCAAGTTCCCTGTCCTTCCACGCCAACAGGCGTATAAAATTCCCCAGCCTTCACTTCCCCCACCCGTCCCCCAATTCTCGCACTCGCAGCCCAAAGTGGATTCCTCGCTCCCTCTTCCACACTCTGAAATCCCACAACCGGAACTTTCTTACTCAATCCCACGAAGAAATTCGCCAGCCCAGGACTCCAACCTTGCGCGAATTGGAAGACGTCTTTCCATAATCCCGAACTTATGATGCCTGGGTGCACAGATATACACGTTATACCTACGTCACCGTATCGTCGTTGAAATTCGCGTGCGAAGAGAGCGTTGGCGAGTTTGGAGCGGGCGTAGCGGTATAGGTTTGCGGGGAACCAGGGAGAACCAACGGATTTAAGGGTGTTGAAATCGAAGCCGTATGGGAAGACGAAGAGCATTCCTACGGAGGAGAGGGTGATGATTCGTACGTCTGCCTCTGGCAGCTTAGCTGTACTTTCTAACAGAGGAAGTAGCAGTTTCGTAAGTAGAAAATGCCCTAAGTGATTTGTTCCGAATTGTACTTCATATCCATCCTCTGTCAATCCTCCTCCACCTGCTGGGAGCATTATGCCAGCATTTAAAAAGAGCAGGTCGAGTCGTTTTGTTTGTGCGAGAAGTGTGGTAGTGCATGCGCGTACCGAAGGTAAGGAGGTGAGATCGAGGGGGATGTGTGTTATGGGTGGGCATTTGTGGGTAAACGTTCGGATGGATTGGATTGTGGTTTGCGTGCTGTGCGCGTTTCGAGAGAGAATGTAGATGTGAGCGGGTGCGTGCGAGGCGAGGCGTAGAACGAGCTCTGCACCTATACCTGCATTTCCTGTGGGTGAAATTGTTAGTTGCAAGTCGTGGAGTGGTCGTGAGGGGTAAGGGACGAACCGCCAGTGATGGCAATTACTTTCCCTGATAGGTCTGGAATGTCTTTCTTTGGGTCAAAGACGACCGGCGAGCGAGAAAGAAGGCCGTATAGCATGTTTGCTATGCTTTCGAGGTCGAGTACAACAAGAGTTGTAACTGCTTGGTTGTTTCCGCAAGTTTAAAATATTCGGTGTGTTGGCTACTATATTCAGGGTGTTGTGGTCGAGGAACACAGGTGGCACATATCTAGTAGAGAAAAAGGAGAACTCCACTTCGAGAGTGGCGACTGTAAGGACAGCTGGTGGAGTGTCATGTTGTCTGGTGTTGATGTTGATCTGCGGACGAGAAACATGCGATTGCGAAGCTGTTCACAGGATGTTCAATTAGCGATGCTGATTGGATGTGCTGGTGAAATGCGGGGCACAAGTTTCATCCGAAGGTTTTGAACATCATTTCTTTCCTCACCTCAAACTTTGACAGCTATAATTCTTACCCGAATATCTGAACAAATCAACAGCCCTTTTGAAGTTTTGTTCCCTTTCCCGACTACTCACTTTTTTGATGAAAGCTTTGTGGATTTTTCGCTTTGGCAGTCATCCCCTTGAGGACCCTTCTCACGAATATTTCCATGATGTTCTGGACGTTACTACTACGGCCTCTAGATTATGTTTCCTCAATATTTTGGTACTTTTGCTTTAATAATGTTCTTCTGGTTTCTCAGACGACTTCTCCGCGCATTACTTTAGAGCTAATCACTAAACATATTCAAAGCCTGCTTCCTCGCCTGTGTTGGCGAGGAATCTATCATCTCCTTCACGTCGTATTTTGCATCTAAATTCGGTAGCGAGCTTATTCCCTTCCTATTTAGGCATATCAGACCGATATGAAGAACAGACCAGTTTTAGCATGCGTTTATCAGAAACGCAGGGTTTCGGATCCTGGGGTACAAAGCTTTCCCCAAAAATCGCGCCAACATTCTCAAAACGGACAGTGTTCAAAATGACGTGCAGAGTGACGGAAGATATTACCGAGTGGCACCTTCCTGGACATGATGAGGAATCAGGATGCAGCTCATTCCATACAAAACGATTCCTCCCTTAACCCCACTCCAGCTGATGCATTTCAACTTGTTTAACTTTCTTTCTCGAACCAGCTTTCTACGAAAGCTATTCTTTCTTTGAAACGGGATTCTTGAGTTTTCCACGAAAATGTCCTTCTGGGAAATTAATAAAAAGATATTAATTGTGCCAGCGGTTCTTCTTGTGCTAGGATGGGTGACGGTGTTAACAAGATGTTGGATTAAGAAGCACGTGTTGCACAAATTTAGTGCAGATGATTATCTTATTGTTGTCTCTGTTGTCAGTCCTCTCCTTAAAACAACACTGGGTCCTTTTCATAGAGAAATTACTGACCGTTTAATTCAGCTCTGTTTTACAGTTCTTTGCGTGCTCTTTTGCCACTCTGCAGCATTTGGTCTTGGAAAACATATCAAGGATGTGCCTCGAGAGCACATCAGTATATGTTTGCGGGTAAGCTGTCTAAGCTGATTTCTCCAACATCTGCCAACCAAACTAACAGCAAAAGGATGTCATAGCCTTCGAAATAACGCACGTTGTAACAACCATCCTCATAAAACTCAGCATTGGTATTATGCTGCTACGCCTCACTTCCCCAGGTTCTCTCCAACGCTGGATTATCTATCTCACTGTCAGCCTCTACACCTTCGTCGGAATTGGCCTCATATTCCTTCTTTGCTTCCAATGCTACCCTATCGAGTATTACTGGGACCGAACAGTTCAAGGGACCTGTCAGCCGTCCGTATATATCGGAGCTTGCGCGTATGTTAATACGATTGTCGGGGGTGGAACAGATTTCGTATTGGCGATGCTTCCGATTTGGTTGGTATGGGATTTGAAGCTAGGTTGGAGAACTAAGGTTTCTATCGCAGTTTTGCTGGGCATGGGAAATTTGTATGTCCTTCCCATTCGTCAAATTGTACAATCGCAAATCTTATACATTGGTATTAATAAAACATCATTCAGATCTGCGGCAGTAAACCTCGTTCGCCTCGTTCATATTCCAGGCCTGCTAAGATCGAATGATATTTTATGTATGTTTCTGCCAATCCAACATCATTCAACATCATTCTTCCCTATGACATTGCTAATGGATCTCAGATGAGGCGTATTCGTTTAGCCTCTGGTCAACTGTCGAAGCCGGAGTTGGCATTTGTGCGGCATCTATGACAACTTTCAAACCTCTCTTAAAAAGTTTTCTGCGCGCACTTGGGATAAAACCTTCTATTTCTGTAAGCTTGGAAGATGATTTGGAGGGGTATCAAGCTCAGAGAAGGCAAAGTCAGGCGGTCCTAAAGAGACAGAGTGAGGCAAAGTCATTTTTCCGCCCTTAGTTCCCTTGGGGGATAGAGAGTTTGGTAAAAGAATTTGCTGCCAAATACTGCACGGTCACCTAAAACTACTTCTACGTTCTATTGTTACTCAAATTTAAAATATTAGTCACCCGCTAGATTTTATTTCGTACAATTTCGTACTATTCTCAGTTCGCAACTGCCTTGTTTGGGAAGCTTTTCTTCCTCACTTCCCAAATTATTACCCACCTTCACGCACGACGCCTTCGTTATTTCCCAAGAGAACCAAAACGTACCTCAGGTCTCGATCAACTCATCTTTTCCTATCTTCAACTACTTTCCACATCCAAGTGCACAGCCATTTCGCAGAATCTCCTAAAACCTAGAATAGAAATTATGTTCCAGTGGTATCCTTACAACAGCAGACGGACGGACAGATTCAAGAGAGATTTGATTGAGGTCGACGTCGATGAAAAGTCTTAGGCGCAGGCGCAAAGGGGTTTTAACATCACGGTATAACGGCCAAAAATAATTGTATCACTGTGGAAAATTGTGGTGGTTCATGCTTTATGTAATGCAATTCTTGGCACAGATTGCAAGTAATAATTCCACGTTTACACTTCACAAAAGATCCTCTTGATTTTGCTATCACTGAGAACAGCTTACCGACCCAGCCATCATTGCTTTCTAAAGTTGTGATTGAATCTCCGATTAGTAATATGCTGGTTTGCCTTTTGTTCCTCAAAACCATTGTTGGTATTTAAACACACTCACTATCATTTTGTATATGCAACGAACACTGGAACTGATTTCTTCGAAATCGCAGTGTGACGATGGTATTGGTTGAAAGAGAGTCGGAATAAAAAGAATTGAACCACTTCTATTGGGTGCATGGAACGGAGGTAGAACCGTAGTTTCATTTGACGGTTAGGCGAGCGACCCACTATGCTGGCACAACATGTGCTGACAGGCGGAAGCTGAGTGTGTCCAACTGTAGGTTGGGTGTACAGCCGTATCTTCCCTGTACGCGAACACGCGCAGGTATATAGGCGACCTTCCTGCCGTTTGTAAGAAAAATTTGTTTTCTTCTTTACATATACGCAGATAGGCAAACATATTGCTCTCCAATATAAAGGGAGGCGCACGATAGTAATATACTCGGACGGAGAGAAGTATTTGGTTTTGTCGCTGGATTAAGGGGAGACATGGCAGATCAGGGAGACAAGGTTGCGGGACTTGTGACGACGAGTCAACAGGAGTGGAAGCCTCCTTATGAAGGGCAGGTTGGGCGAGCATCGGTATTCCTGGCGGGAAGTATCGAGATGGGAAAGGCTAGTGAATGGCAGGGGCCTTTTGCACGTGAGGTTATTAACGAACTGGGAGGGGATGTTACGGTGTTCAACCCGAGGAGGGATGATTGGGATCCGTCGTGGAAGCCGAGAGAGGATTGTCCGCAGTTCAAGGCGCAGGTGGAGTGGGAGCTCCGTTACTTGGAGCTGGCGGATGTGGTTGCCATGTACTTTGAGACGGGTACGGTTTCCATCATTAGTATGTTGGAATTTGGCAGGTTCTGCGGGATGGACAAGCTGGTGGTGTGTTGCCCGGAGGAGTTCCATCGTAGTGGGAACGTATGGGTGACGGCGCATTGGTATGGCAAATGCAAGCTTGTTACGACGATGCAGGAGTTGAAGCAAGAAGTTATGAAGATGTTGCACTCGAAGTTGGGTGACGAGGGAAAACTCCGAGTTTTGGTGTGAGAGCGGTTTGGCAACTCTTCGAAGATTGTTTGTATCGCAATTTGGGGTTTAATTTTAGAATTAAATTTTCTTTTACAAGGTTTTATTGAAAACATTTAGCATTGTGAATGATGACAGTAAATGATATGTTTAAGCAGGCCGACCGGAGGTTGGATGTTGTGTTGTGCAAACACGGTAAGTTGTGAACAGTGGCAAGTTTGGACGCATTGGGACATCAAAAAGTTGAAAACAAAGTGTCCGCCGAACCCAAGTAAATATATCTGCCAAGGCCAAGTATGGTTCCCCTGGGATGCTGGAACGCTGGAACTGATTTTCTTGAAAATCCAAGCTGACGCGGCTATTGGGTAAAGAGAATATGGCCAATTCCACTTTATCCCCTTTTATTGGATGGTGGAATACGGAATAGATTGGTACGTTTTCGCCAACGTTTTCGTCGTCCTCATCCATGTGACCTACGGCTGGACGCGCTACAGGGAACGAGTTGGTGGTATCAATGTGTCCAACCGTACGTCTAGCGTCCTTTTAAACGACGCGCAAGGTAAAGAGGATATCTTCCTCGCAACTCGCATCTCAATCGACTTAGCTACCAACCCAACCTACAACACAACAAGAACTCGAAGAGAACAAAAAATGTGCACTTACACAGCCATTTACTGTAATCAATGCCACGGATGGGGCAGTAGAGAAACGCTGGGCAGGGTATGTCCTAACATACCCCGTGGATGGATGGAGTATAGATGTCTTTACAAGAGAGTTGAGAGGAGTAGGGGTGATGGGTGTGAGAATTGTGGCTGGTGAGTACGAAATTGGTATCAGAAACAATTTTTGGCAGAAGATTGTAAGAGTGATGGAGCATGATGGACGAATATATGGTCTTGGAAAATAGGATATGAGGGGTGTGGTGGAGCTTTGGGGGATACCATGGGTTTTTTTGGGAGGGTCCGAGGGGTGGTATAGAGCTACTTCATAGTCTCATATTGGAGAATAAAAGATTGTTGAAGTTGTATGATGCATATGGCTGCTGGTGAAAGGTCCTAGCATAAATACCGCTGGCGATGGCCAAGGGAATTTCTGAACTAAAAAGCTAAGGGGGTAATGCACGTGACATGAGATTCTCTCCAACACTTCAAACTGTTGATCGACCCGAAGCCAATGGTGTCGAACCAATGAAGTAAATAATTGTTCGTTCTCCTAGGGTACGAACCACTCTTGGGATTTCCGTGCCGCCATAATATGTTTGGTTATGTATTCTCCACTTGGTTGCGAGAGGAGACAATCAGAACTCGTTTTCCTTAGAACACTTCGGCCATAAGCAAAGCTACTCGAACACTAATATTCATAGAGCTTCAATTTCCAAGCCATTTCCTTGGCTGCTCCGAGTGGCGCAATTAGGTAGTAGCAAAACAGATATCACAGCTCAGGAACAACCTGCCCCTACTCAATTTTCTGGTGCACCGTGATCGTGTTTCTCATAGTTTCATCTCATACTTATTTTAGCAACGAAAGAGTTCATAGACAAGTAGAATAAAAAAATCGTCTTCCCTCGTACTTACACAAGACACTCATTGATCAATGAAGCTATCGTATGATTTCAGGGTCGAACCTCGACCAACCCGACCACAACTTCTTTGTTCCATTTCCACCATGCCATTGTTTGCCAGCATTGCGCACGCTGAGCTGTCGGATGTTGGTTGAGTCAAGTCTGTTCTCAACGCATTGTGTTGTTCTGAAGTGGTCAAAGAAAACATTGTCGCGCACAAGGCCATTGTTTTAGCCGAGCTCGCACTGTTCAGTTCTGAGAGAACAACCCCTTTGTAAACCACACTTCAACATAATGATGGCCTGGAGCTGGCGGAGCTATATGAGCATCAAAAAGTCTTCTGCACTCAGCAGCTCATATAAGCTTCCATGCAATCGATCCGAAAGATCTCGCTCACAAGCCCAAGACCAACACACCACCCTCGATATATTTATAGAATTCCACCAACACAACAACCAAAATGTCCTCCTGGTTCTCCAGAAAGTACGCTCAGCCCGCTCCAACCGGATCCATAGCCTGCGTCTTCACCGACATAATCGACAGCACATCCCTCTGGTCCTCTTTCCCCAGCACCATGTGTCTCGCCCTCAAACAACACGACAAGTTGCTCCGCGCCTGCTTAAAACGTCACCACGGTTATGAAATCAAAACAACAGGCGATGGCTTCCACGTCGTGTTTGCGAGAGCCAGTGATGCGTTGAACTTTTGTTTGGAGGGACAGATGGAGTTGCAGAATGCGGTTTGGCCGAGGGAGGTCGTGGGGTTTGGGGCGAAGGGGGATGATAGTTCGATTAGAGCGAGTCCGAGGGGTAGTTTGGCGAGTTGGGGGAGTGAGGGTAGTGGGATTGATGTGGCGCCTTCGTGTAAGAACCAGAAGAGGGGCTTATTGGTGAGAATGGGGATACATTTCGGCAACGCCTCATACCACGAAGTTAATCCCGTGACGGGACGTACCGATTATTACGGCACCACGATCAACACATCCGCCAGAGTTTGCGGACATGCAAATGGTGCCGAGATCGCAGTTTCCGAGAAGTTCATACAGCAACTGTGGTTTGAGCGACGGAAATGGTTGGAAGGAGATAAGCATGAGATTGCGATTGATGAGGAGCTTTCGAAACTCGTGTTGCGAGAGTGTGTGAGAGTTGATGGAAAGGGGTTTTTTGCTATCGAGTCAAGAAGGGACGTTAGGCTTAAGGGACTGCCTGAGAAATTGTGCTTAAGCCTGATTAGAAGCGTATGCATATCGGAATGCGGCTGCTGTGCAGGGAACCCGATGGCTGATGATTTCATGAAGGTGAGGGCAATGTTGACCATGTAGCCATGTAGCATTATACTCACCAAAGATTTGAACCATTTTAGAGGACTGAAAAAGATTGAAGTGAAACTTGCGGTATTGAGGGAGACAAGATCGTTTTGAATACTTCGAACGTTTCGAACAAGATAAGAGTGCACACATGGTGAACGCAATAAAAGCTGTGGAAGTAATCGATATATAGAAACACTTGTGTCCTTCAACTTTGCAAGTCCAGATAAAACAAATCACGTGAAAGTCGGCAAGTCCTCAAATTGCTGCCTTGCGGATCATCGTCACTGAATTCGTAAGACTCCCGAAACAAGATATTAATAAGTTCTTGAACGGCCGTTTCGTAATTTCGTAAGTGAAAAACATTTGTTGCCAGAAATCGGGGTATAAAACAAAACAAACATGTCGTCGAAAATCCAGCGTCTCAACCTGCTCTTCAAATGTCGCGGCCAGCCCGGCGAAATCCACATAACCCTCCAACCAAACCTCGATCCCGCTCACGCTTGGGGTCTCGATCTCATCTACCCCTCAATCCCAGTATCTTCCTTCCAAGAACAATTCTTTGGTTTCCCCGTGATCCACGCTGAGATTGAATACCCTACCTTCATCCCTAAATCGCAGCCTTCTGGATCCGGGTATGGAAGTTTGTTTGGTTGGATCCAAGTCATCAAGACGACGAAGTTGAATGTTACGGCCATGAAGGAGGAGGGAGAATGGGAGATGGATATTTATCCGAGTTTCAAAGAGGGGTCGAATAGTCCGTTTGCGTATTGGGGATATAAGCCTGTTTTGTTCGATGCCCCGGCGAGGCTATTGAGAGAAGATGCAAAAGTGCAGGGGTTGAAGTGGAGAGCGCAGAGTTTTTTGTGCGTTATTGAGGATGCAGGGATGGGGAGGAGTGTGAGAGTTTGTCCTGGTGGAGGATTTGGGTGGGGGTTTGATATTCGTGCTGTTCCAGAGAATAAAGAAGGAGGTGTCTCCCGGGAAATTCATATCGTGGATGCTGAGCCATTGGACCTGGAGATTGAATGGAGTGGTCGGGTTGAGTTGCTAAGGAGGTTGTATCCAGATTGGACGTTCAATTGATATTCGCATTCGAGATGAAGTGGAAGAGGGGAAAGGCCAGGACATCTAGAATGGGCCTCTGCGATTCTCTGTCAGTCACCGAGATCTAGTAGTCTCTAGGCTTTGTATGATTTCCAGCCTCCGAAAGACTGTACGGTGTACGTATTCGCTGCGACTTTAATCCCATCAGCATAACTTCCTTTTACTTGCACATAAATAAACTCACCATCGCCAAGAGTCGGCTTCCTCCCATCATACGTCTCAATAAACCACATCTTCGCACACCAAACGGCAACCAACAAATCAGCCACCATACCATCAGCCCCCATCTCAAAATCCAACCCAGGATTCCCCTCGACCTTCTTATTCTTAAGCGAAATTTCATTCGTTTCGCTCGCGACAACCTTCCCATCTCCATCTTCCCATACACCCTTCTTCTGCGACAACACTACTTTGTCCTTGAATCTGCATTCCCAATACTTGCCTCGGAGGCCGTGTTTCATTTGGAGAATTCCTTGACCCGAATGGGTACTTTTACGCTGTCCCTCGATTTGCAGGATAGCGGGGTTGAATGGTGCGCGCTTGATGGCGTAGAGATCTTTATCGGTGATTTTCCCTGTTGTGCCGTTTGCTCGCTTTTGTGCTGGGACCGAACGGCGGAGCATGATTGAGTTGCCCATTGAGTTGAGCGTGAAGTTTAGTGAGTATAAAGCTGTCGCTGGGATGGTATTTGGAAAGATTAAATCCTTATCCAAACTCAACGAAAGTGGTCCGCTTGCTGGAGTTGGGAGAGGTGTAGGAGGTGGCGATGGTGTTCTTGCCCGAGATGGCGTTGGTGTTGTGAGCCCGCTTGTCTCTGAACTATCAAAGTCAAACATCGACGGAAGTCCACTTCCGTAATTCGGGATATTGCTGGGTTGAGATTCAGTGTAGACATTATCGGATCTATGATTATCATATGAAGGAACAGTGTCCGACTTCTCGTGAGCGCGTCCCTGCGATGCCTCCATTTCTTTTAACAACGATGAATAATTTTGAGCCATGGTGTGTGGTTCTAAATGAGTGCCGATAAACCGTTTTCTTGGTGTTTTAGTCGTGTTTGGTGGGGTGGCTGTGATTGCTTCAGAATTGGCGCGGCATTCATCACCTAGAGTCTGGACTCTTCAGAGACTTTATAGAATTGGCACGACCAAGAAAGGCACAGAGGGCTTTTCACAGCTTTTCAAGGTTGCTGTTTGGTGGAAGGATGAAGCTGTGCCCTGGAACATGGCTGTGTCGTCTTGGCAGGAATGAAACAAAAGCAGGACCGAAATCACGTGACGAGGGATTTCTTCAGGAGGAAATGAATTGCGATGGATATTCTAATTCAAGTACAGGATAATTTATTTAATATCAGTAAAGCAATTGTCCTCTGATACAACTGCATGTTGAGAGCATGGATACAGTACAATCGTGAACTGTCTCTCATCGCACGTGCCGAAGACCACCTCACAAAAACCAGAACGCCGGATTCACCCCATCTATCAAAAGATTTTAAAAACCTTGCTCATCATCTTCTAACCCTCAAAAACAGCAATTCCGACCCCCAAAATCAAATCAACAACCCCCGCCCCCAGCACTCATAGCACAAATCTGCGCCGCCCTCAACCGATCAACCTCCTTCTTCAACATAACCAAACACGTACTAACCACACTTTCCTCATCCAGTAGCTCCTCGCTCTCTCCAACGCCGCCGTTGTCCCATCCGTTTTCATCTTCAATGTCGACGTCGGGTCGGAGGTTAAGCTCAAGCACGCCCCCATTCCCCGCCCACGTCCTACCCGTACCTTCCGTACGAAGTCCAAAACCACGAATTAGACGCGCGATGGGGATACGGCGTTCTTTGGAGGTGGGATGTAGAGGAGAGGGAGCGATGATTTTCTCGAGGATAAGAAGACTCGAAATCTCATGGCCCTCCGGTCCCACAATTTCAGCAGCCAACCGCTCACTGCGTCCAGCATACCGCCACCTAAACATCCCATACCGTCGGCTCGTGAACTCCATAGTGCGGGAAAATAGACTGTGGGATTTGACGTCGAATTGATCTACCACCTCTGGACTTTCCTCCTCCCCTTCCTCTGCAGCTTGGGGAAAAGATTCAGTGGTGGCAAGTGAGACATCGATGAGTTGATCTTTATTTTTTGCATCGATGTTGTCGTTTGCGTTTGCTGGCTCAGGAGGAAAAGTCGGCTTTGCAGGCATGAACACCCTCAAATTCGGCGGTCTCGTCCCAAATTTATACGTCGTATCACCCACCACCTTCTCCTCTCCTGCACCCAGTATTTTCACAAGTCGACAAGATCCTGATTTTCGTTTCGGGCGTATGGAGAAGTATCGTTCTTTTCCGTCTTCCAGGATCGTGATGACTAGCTCTTTTGGGGGCAAGGGGAAGCTTATCGGATTTTTGCCCGTCGTTTTGACCTCTAGCCTCTTTTCTGGCACGAACCTCCCTCCGTTTTCATAATTGTGTGAAAGGAGAGAGGCGTTGGTACTAGCAATCGTGCTCGTCTCTGGGTCTGCGAAAGGATTCTTCGACGATGTGACGGAGAAAGGATTCGAGTAATTTGAAGAAGCGCTCGATTTCATGCGGCGGAGGGGGATGGAAGTTTGATAGGGGTTGGCGGAGGAGGAGGATGCGCAATAGCGGGAGGTGGATGAGATTTCCATTTTGGATCTTGGTTGTATGTTTAGGAGGTTGAGAGATTTGCTGTGTGTCGCGTAAATAGGAGGCAAGCGAATTTCTGACTGCAATAGCCGTGACGCAATTCGGATTCTTCTTATTCTTGACTGAATTTCCGAAGCAGAAGTGATATGATCCAGAATGATTCTTGAAAATTTTCCAATTGTCGAAAAATCGCCCTCCTATATATCAATCACTCCATCGCAGATCGAGCGGCGACAACGAAATGATATAACACTGCCCCAAAACTCTGCCCCACTTCCCGTGAAACTGACAGGGTTCTTCGTATTTTTGATCGCACCCACCAATCAGCATCCACTCTTCACCAACCACACCATATCTTGGCAAGCCCAAGAGATGTGAGGGGCATGGCGGGGTATTGATGCTCCGATCTTAGGAAACGCGATAATTGCTTTGGGAGGTGGAATGCGAGGAGTTTTAATGGGATTGGGTGATGAGGTAAACAACGAGGCGTGCTGTGCTGTTAGGCATTTTGTGAGGTAGAATTTGCGCGTTGAAGGATTTTGGACAGAGGCTGTGAAGTCTTGAGTTTTGTGTTGTTTGAGTGGGAAGTAGTAAGAAATGGACGATTGGTGAAATACATAGAGTTCTTGGTTGGAAACTGCTTGTTTTGGGGGGGGGGAGGGGGGGGAGGTTGAGACTTTGAAGCAGATAGTGTGTAGCAAAAATGGAAATTGGTATCTAAATCGCAGCCATAAAATTAACCCTGGAAATACCTCTTCACATCTTCATCAACCATTCACGATTCCTATGCAGGCATATCGCGATCGTTAAGCATCTCCTCCACACTCGCCCTATCCACAACCCCGCTAACAACCCTCCCCTCCCCCACCTCGCTCTCAACCCAAAGTGTCCAAGCATAATACCTCCTCATCTCCTCCGGAAATCCCCTATGCAATTTCCTAAACCACCCCTTAGTCTGCCCATCACTACCCCGCCTTTTTGCCTTTGGCGTATCCCTATCCACCCATTCATTGCGCGTAATGGGCGTCATTGTCATCTGAAGGGCGACGAAATGGGCTTGAAGACACTGGAGAACGGTTTGGGTGGGGTCGGTGAGGAGGTTGAATTCGGATTGTGGCATGAAGAAGGAGAAGGCGGCGTAGATTTTGCGGAGGTTCATAAATGCTTTTCGGATTTGTGAACAAAAGTTAAAAATTGCTGAAGGAGTATTACTTACCATCATGCGAAGAGGTTATAAGTGCTCGTGCGGTGCTGAGAAGCATGCCATACATCTCTCTTTCCACCTTAGTTTGGCAAAGCGGCTCAATCCTTTCCAAACTCTCGAGAGCTAACCGTACCAGGCCGGGGTTGATCAGAGGAGCCTTAAGCATTGCCGGTTCAATAACCTTCAAGTCTTTATCCTCAAACAATTGATCAAACAACACTTTCATCCCCTTCATGCCCATTTGCATTCCCACCGCGACAGTACCACGGATGAAAGACATGTACTCCGCCAGACCGTCTTCCAAGAATACGGATTGGAAGAGGAGGGCGTAACACGTTGCGAGCATTGCGTTTCCGTCTTCGAAACGGTTTATTCCACGGAGAATGGCGGCGTTGAGGCATGAAATGGCTTGAACACGGTGGGATAGGGCGGTCGTGGATAGTTGAGTTTTGGCTTCTGGGGAGAGGGGGTGAGGTGATTCGACGGCGAGGTCGGAGGCCCCGAGGGCGAGCATGGAGTGGAGGAGGTAATCATGCTGTGAGGAATCAGTAAATAATCCTAAATCCTCTCCACGATATGCCACAAAAGAATTGCTAGAAAATACAAGAACAAAAAAACTCACATCAGCAGCAATAACAGGAATCTCATGCGTCCAAACCCAATCATTCCCAATCGGATGATGCGGATGCGCCGTCTCAATAAAATGATGAAAAAGCCTGAAATCCTGCCCAGTAAACTCAACCGCATACCGATGCGGAATTCCCTTCGGCATATCAAACATCATCGGTAAAGGTAAGCGTTCGGTATGAACAGGGTAGTCCGCGTTCCGTATCGTTATCCCGAATTGTCTTGTTTCTTGATTTGCACTAGGGTACATTTCTTGCAATACCATATCGGGCCATTCACAGACAAGATTGCGATGCGCGCAGTAGTCGCATGAGGGGCGATTTTCTTTGCACTGATACATAAATCAGCCTCAGGTTCACTCACAGCTTCAACTCTCCAGTAAAAGTTTACGTACCTTTATTCGAACGCGTTTGCAATTGAAACATCCTTTTCGCGATTTCGTATGTCCTTTCCGTCCTCTTTTCTTAGCAACGTTTGCGTGGTATAAATCATTGTCTGGTTTTTTGTTTCTCAGTGGGATGTCTCTTGGTATATCGCTTGCTGCCGGGCTTGTAGATGAGGATGAGCCTAGGGTGTATGAAGATGAAGACGAATTTTCGAGTGTCTCGGATAATGTGTCTGAGAAGGTGCAGTTGGGTGCTGAGAGGAAGATTGCCATGGTCTCGAGTGAGTTGTGTTTGGTGTTGTCGGGTGACGGGTATATTCCGTCCTGGGGTTCAGCGTCGGCTTTCTCGTTTGGCTGAGGGGGGTTTTGGAGAGCCGTGTTTCGAATTTTGTTGGTATTTCTTTAACTTGCGTCGTTTATTGTTGAAACTATAGAATTTTTTTCTTCATCTTTTTGATATTTGCATCCTACCGCCCGACTGCCATGATGCTTTTCAGCTCTTTGTTGCCCAGAAAATCCTGGGGCTATGCTACAGGGGTTCTTCTACAGTTGCCTGACGAAAGGTGGCAGAATGATGTCAGAATCGCACACCGCCCAATGATTGACACAGGCACGTAAATTGCCCCCTCTTCATTCGTGGTGCCATGTGGGGTTATCCATTGAAATAAGGTTATTGGAGGCAGTGCATTTGCAATGAATAATTGAAAGGGTGGAAATAACGTGACAAGTTTAATGTTTGGAGGCGCTGCTTCTTGAGAATTGGTGTGCCACTTGGCGAGCGAGTCAGAAGCAACCACGAGAAGGAGAATTCACGGAGTCACGAAGTCGAATCCAATGGCAAATTGCTTTGGGGCGAAATACTGTTTTTCCTTATTTTCCAAAAATGCTCCTTCCATCTATAGAAGTGCAAAGCTATCTAAAACCTCCAAACGTATACACAGTGTTCGCCGACGCCAAATCACAGAGAGCGCCTGGCCCGCATCATCTGCTTCAAATCCCTTAACTCCCGCTTTCAAACCCAGGATATCATAAAGCCGCTGAAAATACAATCCGTTCCATATCTCATCTACAATTTACCATCCTGAAGAGCTGCTCCAGGAAGAGCTGTCCCACTGATCATCTCTGCTGGAGTGTCGTGGCTGGTGTCGCTGCTCCCATGTTGATGTTCTCGCTGGCTTTGCTGGCTTTGTTGATCGTGGTAGTTTCTTGATGTAGCCTTCTGGCTTCTCCCATTGTTGGATCTTGTCATCGAAGGCATTGACGTATAGGATTTTCCCAGTCCCGGAGACGGCCATCTCGGTCCAGCTGTTCTTCATGTGCTTGATAAGGATATCAAGTTCCTTCAGCGAAATAATCGCCTCGCCGGTTTTTGGAGTAGGCTTTGGCGTAGGCTTAGGTACATGGGTCTTCTCGCTCTCGAATCGTTGCGCAAGGTTCTCCAATGTAATTGCAACGTGGTCTTCGACTGTTTGAACCTTCTTCAATAGATGTTTAAATCCTGGCATTTCAGGCTCGTTTGATTCTCGTCTCTTGAATGCAATGTTGAATAGTCTTGATTGTATATCGACTTGCACTTCTCGAATGGCAGCGTTTATTGCAAGTCGTGCGGTGTCATCACCAAGATCCATTCGTGTCCCGATGACCTTTCGTAGTGCGTTGTATTCGAGCTGGATGCCGTGAATGCTCTCTTTCAAGCCAGCTTGCAGCTTGTCCAAAGCTTCGTGTGTTGATCCCAATCGTCTGTTTGATCGGACTGCATCGCAGTAGTCGTAGCATCTTGTCAACTCAGCATTAAGTTGAGTGACTTGTTGTTTGAATGCTACTGGCGACATCGTGGTCGGCTTCTTGTGGTGGTAGTGACGAGTGTACGTAGGAGACAGTTTGACGGTAGTGTCTGTTGTTAATTGAAGTATGAATGTCTTTGTGTAAGCTGTTTGACTTTGTGTTCAGCTTTGTTTGAAAGAGAATATGCAGAAGAGAAGCAGTGATGGATGGGAAGATGGCCAGGTCTTAAATAAAATGAATTGACAAACATCAGTGCAAGCTTGAAGCCGAAGAGCAAGGGGAGAATTCGCATTAGTCTCAGCCACCACGGCGAACGATAGGCGGCGCGATAAAGAGTCCTGGACAACTTCATCTTGGGGGCCGTTTCTCAAGCCACAGCGGCCGTGACTCAAGAAAGCGCCAATGGGTGACGACCGGACATTAGAAAAGTGACTGCCTGTGCGCCATCGGGAGAGACAAAAGGACAGATCCAACACTTGTTGGGAGCCAAACGGTGTCGTGGTTGATCTCGTGCATTCCAGACACTGCACTTTGGCTGCAGAACATCGCGCGGGGTTGCAGGTAGCACAGGGTAAAGAGTCATCGAAGCATTGATCAATGACATGGCAGCCACCTGGCGGCGAGGAGGCTGATTCGATATCCCATCAGACACAAGCAATCGCCAGAAACGCGGGTGCGCCCGCCCATCAGCGCGTAAGGCAGACTCTGAGGATCCTGGGGATGTGGAAATTAAGGTTGTGGTTGAGGAGGCGAAGCCCAAGGAAATCTAGAATTTCAATTGGAGGCAGCAGCCACGCTTGTGGCTCCGTTCTCGCCAAAGAGCCCATTTCGGGTTACTGCGTTTGGGCACAGTCCAGCTCTTTATCGCGTGTTTCTGCGTGGAGCACCGCCTCCATTTTCATCCCACCAGTACTCCCTTGTCAGACTGTCAGATCCACAATCATCATCAACCTCATTGATCGAACATCTGAGCGAATCTGATGAGAAATCATGAAATACATCTCGAAGCCCAGATTCTGGATTCCGGATTTCAAACCACCACCGCCAATCTGACCACGTCACCTCTATTCCTCGAGTCCCTCGTCAGCTTTGAGATGCACGATCTCCATCAAGTCACCGAGAAGAATATGAAGACGCAAATCTGATTGATAATATGATCTATGCAGGAATTGATACTGGAGTCCAACAGTTCAAAACCATCTCCAGCTGAGGCCGAAGTCCTGTTGGGAAAATGGCCGCGTCACGGTAGCACCAAGTGCATCCTTCACCGAGACCTCCTGTCACACAAACTTCTGTTCCTGTCAGCACTTTGCACGGTGGCGATTGCCATATACGGATCGGTAGGTTGCTGGCTTGCAACCTTCTCACGTCAAAGTTATGTCGCCAACAATATGAACATGGAGTCGACAACTGGTGACAGGCTGTTTCAGGTCTTCAAGTTCATACTTCTGCTTTTTCCCAAATTCTCACCTTATAGTTTGAGGAAAAAGGCATGTCATTTCCTCCGAAAGACCGGATGGAAATCTTTAACTTGTCACGTGACACATTATCGTGAACTCAATGAATGCGAATCTCAAGAGCGGGATAAATTTCTACGATTCTTAATTCACGATGAGGGACATTTCGGACGGGAGGATAAAGGCACATTCTTATGAGGAGAGCTACTCAGAGTGCCTGGATATCTCTTCCAGCTCAAAAATGAAACAGGTCAATTCCATCCGAAGCTCCTCTCGCATCTCCCGCTGACCACTTCAGCCATCACACTGGCACGAAAGCTCAACTGCCCTCAGTGGCCGGTGCACCCGCCATAAACGTCGCACTAGCACTCGGTCTCTCCAGCGCCGTCCCATTATCCCAATGAAGACTCAAAATATCCCAAACCCACTGTCTCAACGCGCGGACGTCGAGATCTCATGGTGGCTTACGTACTCGGACAGTCAAAATTCGCCGAGGCCGAAGGCAAGTGCCAAATGCATCATTATCTGTTATTATTTTGTAATATATTACCTTTCGAATCGAATTTGTTCGCGGCACCCACCCCATTTTCACGCCGTTACACGTGATGGATGACATTGATACAACATTGAACAGCGATGTACGGGACACGGCATTATCTTTAGACCCTCAGACACCAGGACAGAAGCCAACGACAAAGTCTTGTCAGCTATGCCACCAGCGGAAAATTCGCTGTGACAAAACCTTGCCATGTTCCAATTGTGTACGTGGAAATACATCTTGCCATTATCCTGGGACTGAGCGCAAAACTCGGCGCCCGCACAAGACTACAATCACTGATGTCGCGTCACGGGTAAAAAAACTTGAGCGTGTTATTGCTGCTATGTCGAACCATCACGGTATTGCTACGCAAGCTGCGCCAACGACGGAAGACCAGGCATTTCATACTCATGATGGAGCTGGTGTCTCCCGGTTCGGTGAAGTGACTATGGCTAATCATCCTGAGACGCGCGCGGAAAGAGAAAGCTCTATTGAAGAACTACTTGTGCAGGATGGCGATTCAAGTTGCTACGTAAATGAAGCTCTACTCTCACGGGTTTTAGACGAAGTGAAAATCATTCAGCAGTTTTATATATTCGGGTTGCACTAACATAATATTTAGGAACGAGCACATCAGTCTGCCATAGGAACTCCAAAGGAAGACATAACGCGGTCATCTAGTAATGTTGACTTGATAGACATTGAAATGCCATTCTCGCATTTTAGAAAGCCGGTACCAGGTGATCAAATTCGGCTTCCATCTCGCCGGCACGCAATACAGCTATGGAGGACATACATTGAAAACGTTGACCCTATGGGGAAAATCTTGCATATTCCAACTATGGAAGCTGCTGTGTTCGGAGCCGCCAACAACCCCGCAGACGTTGATAGCGATCTAAGTGCTCTTTTGTTTTCAATCTATTTTGCCGCCACAACAAGTCTTGAATCAAGCGATGTCGCAAGCATCTATAGCGAGAAGAAAGGTTGTTTACTTTCTAGGTTTAAAGAGGGCCTGGAGGAATGTCTAGCAGCTTCCAACTTCTTAGCCCATCCCACTATGAAGTCTCTCCAAGCTATGGCAATATACCTCGTAAGTAGTGCATTCTAAAACATCCCGAAGCACAATGTTAACGAATAATGTATAGAGATCTCTCTGCGCCTATGACTTAGGACGGTCGTCTTGGACTCTGTTCGGGTTAGCAATGCGCTCAGCTCAATCAGTAGGGCTGCACAGAGATGGATCAAACTTCAAGCTGACACCCTTTGAGACTGAGATGCGAAGGCGGCTATGGTGGTTTTTGTGGTCTATTGAGGCTCGAGCAGCAGAAGATCATGGTATTTCAGTCTCTAATCACATAATCGATTTGTCTGGAACCCGCTTCCCTTCAAACCTCGATGACGGCGACCTATACCCTGGTATGGCAGAACTGCCTGCTTCAAAACCCACATGGACAGCCATGACATTTTCCCTGACAACATGGGAGACTTCTCTCCTGATCTACCGAACCATGTCATCATCCAGCTCTGGCAGTTCACACATGTTATCTCGAGAACAGCTTCTGCGGGACACCTGGAGGACGCCTACCTGAAGCATTGTAACCCAGATATTCCAGTCCAACGCGCAACCATTCTGATGGGCAGGCTTCTGTCAGCTAAAGCCAACTTCATCACTCAGCAACAAGAATTGAGACGCATCTCCGATCCAGCCCGGCCCGCATCTACCGCAACAGAAGAATCTCTTATCACAGCGTGTCAGATTCTGGAGATGAATATACAATCGCAAACAGAAGAGATCCTGAGAGATTTCCACTGGGTTTTCATTACTTACACTCAATATCACCCACTATTATATGTCCTTTGGCATCTGTATATAAAGCCTACAGGTCCCAATGCGGACCGCGCATGGGCCACTGTTTTGCAAGCCTTCGAGATCGCTAGCCGCCGTGGGTCTTCTGCTGAAGGCGGGTCGAAGTGGTCAATGGTGCAAATTTTGAAACAGAAGGCATGCAGACGCATACAGGAGTCTGCTGAGCAACAACTGGCCGTTGCTGGATCAAGCGGGTGCGTGGCCTCGTCAACTCCCAGTGAGCTCGATGATATCCGGAATCCCAGCCTTTGGGACATGGATACTATGGACGTTTCAGATTGGAGCAATCTTATGGATAATTTCAAAGTGTATGATTTCGAGGGTTGAGAAGATATTACGAATCCACGATACTCCACAATGTAGCCATTCTATCAAGCAATGTATTCGATTCGAAAAATTCAACCAGGCAAATTCTATGTCGGACGTGCTTGACCCTTGACATCTGTTTCTACTGTGCTACATCCGTTCGCCATTGACGGAAAAGAAGGCGCATTCTTGACCACCAACCGAAGCGTCTGCCATTTATAGCTGCAACTGCTAGCTTAGAGACTTTTCCAACCTCCTGTTTCTCAAACTTTGGCATGGAAAATGAATGGTCATCTAAACAAAATCCAAGCCAGCACCAGCTCTTAAGTTGAGGGCACCGGTAATATCAGAAGCCACCAGGTGGTGTTCAATTATTATCTTCAAGGTTCTAGAGTAAAGTTTCCGATACGATACAAAAGTATTGCGAAATCCGTCTAATCTATTATACAGCCTCTCAGATCCTATACCTCTATACAAACAACAAAATGGCAGACCACCCTTCTAACCGAAAAATAAAGCACAATGAAGTTCCTTGCCAATAGGAGTAAGTCCGATCTCTTCCCACGCTTGACTCCAACAAATGAAAGCTTAAAACTTAGCAACAAGTTTAAGCCCTGTCTTGTAAAGCCTCGCCACGAGCACCCCTGTCGTTCCCACCATCACAAATACTCCAGCAAAGATCTTCATCCCCAAAAAGTCCCCATTCTCCCTTGCAAGTATTGCCCCTGCAATTGGCCCTGTTGTCAGCCCTCCCACCGAAAGCGCCAGGAACATCAACCCCGTCCTAAAGCCAATCTCCCTCGGCGGTGAGATCTCTGCAATTAGCCCCGGCACCAGCGAGACGTAAGCTCCAGAAGAGAAGCCGAAAAGTACAGCGAAGGTGATAATCGCGGCGCTAGTAGTACCGGGAATCCAGAGTGCGAGGAGGAAGATGCCAGTGGCATAGCAGACGACGATGAAGGTGTTGTACACACCTACTTTGACGGCCATGAGGCCAGAGATGGCACGGCCGAAGAGACTATGTTTGTTAACTAAACTCTGCTCGAGGGAGTTAGGGGTTTGACTTACCTGCCTGCATTCAGGATAGGGATAAGGTACTGCGCTAGTTCGGCGGACATCCCACTTGCGGTTGCTTCAACGACGAGGTAGGTGACAGGAATGAAGATGCCGAAGGTAAGGAGGGCAGTTCCGGCAGTTACGAGTAGCATCATAGGTTCCTTGAAGGGGCGCGTAAGCTCTTCTTTGGTGGGACTGTGGGGGTGTGGAGGGAGGCGAGACCTTGTGGTGAGGTTGGCCACAATGAGCAGGCCAAGGATTAGGAATTCAGAGATACGCATTGCCCAACCGTAGCCGACTTCTTTGATTAGACGGTTGACCATGATAGGGAAAATGACGCCGCCAAGACTAGAACCGGTTGAGAGGGCACCATAGGCTGCACCTCTCTTTTTGTTGAACCAACCGCCTACGCAGCTGAGGGCTAGAAGCTGTCAGCATATTCTTCCGAAGCTCCCTGACGCGACTCACCAGGTTGGAATATACATGCTACACCAATAGCGCTACAAACTCCTCGCGAAAGCATGAACTGATAGTACTCTGAAGAAATCGATGCCATCATGACGCCAAAGACGTGGAGAAAACTCCCAAAGAGGATTATATTGCGTGGCCCATAGTGATCGTGTGTCTTGCCGACGATTGGTCCCTAGATTCCTTTCAGCCTGTATTCTATCTACCGAAGTCTCGTATATTTACCATAGCGAACATGAAGAAGATCTGCATAGATGGAATCCATGCTATCGTACTTGCGGGGTCCTGCTTCAAAATTTCGCGCTCGTAGTAATCCTGGAAGGTGCCGACGCCTTGAGATTATTATCAGCATAAGGTAAGATGGTGGAGTTTCGGAAATAGAGACTGACTGTTGATCCAGCCAAAAGTGCAGAACGAGATGCACCATGCACCGAGAACTGTCAGCCATGCTACAGCGCCCCCATCTGGAGCGTCGCCAAAAGTCACGGCGGTTGGAAAAGCCTCAGCCTTATCGTAGTCGTTCTCGTTGCTTGTGGAAGCCGAGGAGGTTGGGCTTGCATACTGATTTGCTGCTGGGGTTCTAGTATCGCTATACGGAGGCTTGTCGACTTGACTTATTGAACCAGACGAAGACATTTTTGGTTGAAGGGAAGGCTTCGGAAACAACAAAATGCGACGATACGAACTAGGACTCAGCTGGCTTCTCAGTGATGCTGGGTATCAATTATTGAAGAGCGTGGGATCACTCTTTTTATCTGGAAGATGTCGTTTTCATCGGCGATGCAATTTTCGCCGAAACCGTGCCAGTCCACTGATCATTTAGTCTCAGTTTTCTGTACTCCGTAATTGGTGAGTTATGCAAGTACTGCTTTCATGCGAGTAATCTCGGCGCGGCAAAAATATAATACCCTAGCGCGAACTTGCAGGACCTCTGGATCAAAGCTGGCTGTGTGCCCTAATCTCTCAACGTCTTTTGAGTAGAGCTTCATGCGTTTGACAGCCAGTGTGGCAAGCCTGAGTTCATGAGTGTCTGCACTGTGACGAGAATACTATGCATCCAAGGCGCAATTTGTCACATTTTAGAATTTTTGCGATATTTCGAGCAAGAACGGATACTGCTAATTTATTGATTCTAGATTCGCTTAAGGCCCTCGAGGCGCTTGCAACAACTCGAAAGCTATTGCCCAATCTGGGCTTGGACCTTTAGGAACTCTCGGCGGGTAATATTAACGAGCAGCTCTTGCAAACGTTTTTGGAGCGCTGGCGTTCTGGACGTTGCATCAATTATGTCAACCCCCTTCCATACCTGGATGTTTGTTGTCTGGTGGCAGCAAACGACTTTTTTTTTTAAAAAAAAAAAACAATTAAACATTACTTGCAGTTTCGAATGGTACTTAGAGAAGACATCTCCGGTATGTAGGATATGGAACCAGCAACGTTGATAATATTTCCAATTCACGTACCGACCACATGATAGTGTACCAATTCGCCATTCAGCGAGAGCAAGAGTCTTGACATGACGGTACGCCATTTCTGTCAGTTGAGCACGAGGCAGCACTGATGACTATCGTCATGTGATCTAGCACTTCATCAGACCAAAATTTCTTGACCTACCAGACAAGTCAGACTCAGCTCTTTTTTTTTTTCGCTGGTTCCGTTTTATTGTCTGAACGCGAGTAGCTGCCGCTTTAACCTGAGCTGGGGGCAAGCATGGCTTGAGTAACCTGAGCAACCTGAGCCACGACAGAGTCAGCCTGAGCATGCATTGAGAGGCCATTTTAGCATCCAATGGAGCTCGTTTTGGCTCCCTTAAGGCCCGGTTACACTTTACTCCTTGTGTCTCTAAGTTCAGATCCCATTTTGGCTCCTCCAGAACTAATTTTGGATCCATGTTCGCTTATATCCATGTGATAAGGTTAAGTCGCTTAGCCTCATCATTCCATAACGTCTCCTTAACATCTATAGGAGCGATTTTATGTGGTATGAATTTTAGTGGCACTTAGTTTACTTCTCTTTGATTTGATTCTTCTGATGCTATGCTTTTCTCGCGTATTTCTTTTCTCTTTCTCTTAGTTTTTATTCTGCCGCCAAACCCCCTCATGCCTCTCCTCCTTCTCCGCCCCATCCTCCCCCACATCCCTTTCACCACTAGGCAGTGCCTCAAAATCCTCAGTATCCTCTATAATCGCCCCATTACGCCTCAGCTCCCTTTGACCCTTGAAGCCTTCAGTTATATACCCCTCAGTGCTGAAAGTTCCCCAAACGAAGGGATCCCGCTATAGTACGGCCCCAACAGGTTGTGCTGAGTCCCAGCAGCCTTTGAGGACATTGCACGTTTCGTTTAGGTTGGTAAGGGTGGCGGGAGAGCAGACGTTGTAGTTGCAGATATTCAGCACTACATTCCCTTCCTTATCACAAGACATTCCGGTGTTCTATTCGTCGGATTAACTGGAGGCAGAGTGATCTCTTACGTAAGAGAATCGGCACAATTTCTTCCCGGAAGATTGTACCTTGGACGAGAGTGTTGTTTTGGTTGATGAGAGGTTACGGATGCACCATCCTACTTCGTTGTCGGTGTTTATAGGGAGGAGCGAGAGGTGTGTGCGGTTTTCTTTGGGCTAGGTGGGGAACCATAAGGAGGGGGGGTAGATGTCTAGTGGGGGTGAGAGGAGGGCGATGGTGATTGGGAGATACGTCGTGTCGGTGTGGTTGTTGTGGATGGATAGATGTGCGTGTTTGTTTGAACAGTGATGGAAGATTTGTGAACAGGAAAGTTTTTGTAAAGTTGGGAGAATGAAATGTGTGGGCTCTATTAAAATTACTATAATGTATATATATATATTATAACTTTACACGACGTTGTGGTGTTGGGGCTGGCCGTTTTGGGGGGTTTTGGTCGCTGTTTTACCCAGGCCCGAACCCCAAGAAAAGCCATCACGTGCCATGCTTCAGCATCGCCTGTCGGCTAATTGTCGGAGCGCGGGCTCCGCTCGAACGTCTGCTCCTCATTCTTCCTCGACTCTCGACTCTGGAAGTGCCTCTTTTGGACTTCATAGTCGGCCCCCTCCAGAAACGGGGGGGAAGGGTAGTAAGGCTCACTACCTCGCCTGTCACTATAGCAGTCACTCTTCCGTCCTTCGACTTCTCTGCCCACCACACATGTTTATATGTCCTGCTCACCCCCTCCTTTCCCAACCGCCACCTCATCACCTCTTACTCTTTCACGACGACTCTTTTGTTAAGACCGCCCGCTCCCACGGCAGACTACTCCTGTCTTCCTCATAGCCCCAAGGCGGCACACACCCGCCGTCCGACGACTGCCAGATACCTCGTTGCAGGACCTGCAACGCCTTCATCATCGTGTCGAACGTCACCGACCCAAGCCGAAGACTAAACGCCCGCCCGAATACTACTAGAGCCTCATCAAGCAGCATAATAACCCGAGCACTATCATTCAAAACAGGTATGCCGATGCCACTAAGGACAATCTTTTAGGGATCCGAGGCAAGTTTATAAGGTAAGGGAACGATCCTTTCAAGATCTAAGGTGTGATTTGCGTGGTCTCTCCTGACTCTTGACTAGGTTCTGTGATGGTCAGCTTAGGAAGAATTGGCGCTCTGCGATCCGGGACTGCTCTCGGGGGACCATGCTGGCATTCTTTTAGCACATCAACGACAAGGACAGGGTGAGCAAGAGGGGTGTGATGCAGTAATACATAGCATAGTTCAAGATGCTATTCAACAAAGAGAATGGCCGCATTATAGATATAAATGATGGGAAAGAGGTCCTGAAGGTATACTGCTCCTTGCTGATTGCTACCTGCCAAATGCAACAGCTGTTAATATTTATAGTTCATCAACACGTTTGGGCTAGATAACACAGTTAAGTCGAAGCCTGTCTTAGACGTGGACGACCTCTTACTTCTACTCAACTACTACTAGGCCCGTGACACTTCTACATTCCTAACCGAGCGGCACTGGGTATAGTTCGCATTGATCCTCCTCCTCCTCCTCGGCACCGGGTACCGGCCCGCAGAGCTAGTCGATGCAAGAAAGAAGAAAAAAGGCGATGTCGGTTCTGAGGACAATGATCTTAAGGTCGTTGATGACAATTTCGGTCCCAAGAGCGGCAAGGGCTCTAGTGGCGGCGACGACGGTATTGCTAAGGGCGACGTTGCTATGACTGGGGTTAAAGAGGATATTAGACACTTTGATGCACTCTACTACAAGGACGTGAGCCTGCTGGTCGTGTGCAATCCCACAGTGGAGAGCGGGACATGCTTGCTATGGAGGTCACATTAGCTCACCACAAAGGACATAAGAGACGCCTAAGGCCATAAGTTGACTGACCACCTTGGACATGTGTTCTAACATCAAACTAATAAGCACTCCTAGCACGATATTCTTCTTTACTAAAGTGGACGATCTGATTTTTTGTCCCATCACACACCTTATATTATAGTGGGGATCATGTGACTTGCACGTGATGCGCATGCAGGTATAACATTGTTGGAATTTTCTGTATAGACACACATTATGATCTTTATAATAATACAACTAGAACACATTTATTTTATATATATTTAAGTACTTTAACTACTAATCTAACTATTAATCTATATACTTTTGATTTGGCTTCTAATCCTTCTACTTCTTCTGTCTTGTGAAGCTTCCTGCTATGTACTAGATCCTGTTTCTGTTCCTGCTTTCTTCTTATAGAGCCCCCTTTACAATAGAGGGGCTTCGAGAGGTTTATAAAGCATTATGGTGGTTGTTGTATAAAAGTGTTAGCTTATCAGGTAGTGTTAGGGTATTATCGGTAGGTGTGAGGGTAAGCTTTCGCCGCTTTGTAGGTCGTGGGTCCTCGTCGTCCTCATTATTTGTTTCGTGACTATGATCGCTGTCTTCAGAGTTGTGTACGTCGCTGCTGATCTCTTTAGTCGTGTCTTGGTGCCGTCGCTTCTCTCCCCATTTCCCCCGCTCGAGCTTACCACCTAGTGCCGGGCCTGTCAAAGCAGGGGAGCTTCGAGAGGCTAGTGACGTATGGCGGTGCTCGTCGTTGATCGGGGTTATGGCGGGCCTGAGATGGACCTCAGACTATACTTGGCTTAAGGGATACGCTGTTTGAGATGTGTTCCGTTAGCGACCTGTTCCTCAAAATGTCCAAAACGAGACGCTCATGACATAACTATTTACCTTTAAGCTTAGTAAGCACCATAGGAACGAGTGAGATTCTTAGTTGATCTTTAGTGATCTAGGTAGAGAGCTCATCGACCAGATACTCAAAAATTTTCTTGCCTTTGCTACGCCTGCTATAGTGCATTTGACGAACTCGAATAATGTCCCTTTCTACCTATGGGACCAAGTCTTGAGAGGATCGCTCGTAAGGCGGTCGTAGCATTAATATCCGCATATTGTCTTTGTTAACCCAACAATCAGACCTGTTTGGATGTTCACTCCATACGACTTGGTACTAGGTTGTCTTTGTCTGGCGTCCCGCAAGTTGCCTAGCGTGGATCCCACGAAGTCGAAAACGGCGCTTGTCGATCTCTAGTTGTGTGGTTGGCAGAGCCTCGGTGGCTTCCTTGTCCATAGGATCGTCCGTGTCGTATACCTCTACCAGGTTCTGCTGATCGCCCAAAGCTGGCCGCACGAGCTCTTTGTTCTGTCCTGCAAGCTCCTCCTGCTGCTGTGTCTCTACCCCTCCCGCTTCTCCCACTAGCTCTTCCTCCCCTAGCTCCCTCCCCCCTAGTGTTTCTATAACCACCCGAGTCTCCCGCTGCTCCCACTCAAGGCCCTAAGCTGGGGTACCACGTCGACAAGCATCTCGCGGCTCTTTTGGTCTGCTACTGGTGGTTTCGCTGCGTTCTCGACTCTGGATCCCGTCCTGTGGCGTCTCGTCCAAGCGAGGATATAAGGAGCTTGGCGTGCTGGCTGATGATAAACTCACTTGCTCTACTAAAGCCATCTCTAGTTCTGTCTCTAATTTAGCCATGCTATTATTAGTCTATCTATTATCACTACTGTCAGGAAGCTTAGGCAGAGAGTGAGGCGCAGACTCCACTAGCATGCTCTTAGTAATATTAAGGAAATATTGCTAGTTCATCTAATCTTGTGACGGATAGGAGGATTAGGGGAGGAGCTAGGGCTAAGCTTATGTAGGAGCAGAATGCACGCCTTGCTACTTATAAGGCCCAAGTCCTAGAGCTTGCTCCTTAATATAGTAGCCCTCCTTAACAGTATACTATAGACCATATATGTCAAAAGACTTTGTTGGCCTAGAGGCGAGTTCTAAGGTTATAAGGGTGTTATACAGACTTATATCCCGTCTAATATGCCTAGTATTGACATTACTAGAAGTGCCTTCTTTGGCCTTATCTAAGTGCTTATTATCAAGAATCATTAGTTTATCTGTGTGTGGTTAGCAGACTACTTCTTAGTATAAAGGATAGTAGGTGCGCCTACCTTGACTATTACCCTAACGTCCACCTAACCCTAGTTGTGTTCGGTTGACTTATAGTCTAGCCCTGTCAAGAGCTGGCTATTCTAGACACTAAGCAGTAGACTTGGTCTTTAAGGCTTTAGTTGAGATCTTTAGATATAGGGCCCTCTAAGAGAGCTCTTTGAGGGATAGAAGATTGTCATTTGATTTATTATCACTAATAGTAAGAGCACACTAATGTCCTAGATTAACAGATCAGAATGATTTACTCTAGGTGGGACTTTCCTATATACCTTTACTTGTTGCTATATTTCTATCTGCCTTAGCTTGACATCTAGAACAGGAGCAAGTGGCCGCAGGTCTATATGCTTTCTAGCTGCTTATAGGCAAACAGATAGCACGGCTAGGTTTAGTAGGCCAGAGAGTATTATAATTATTAAATAACACGTTTGATAGAGGAAGTGTAAATCGAACAAATCCTATGCTCTTAAGGGCAGCTATAACAAAACAAAGTGAACAGAGCAAGAAAACTAGTTTGAGAATATATAGAGTGTTTAGTGAGGGAAATTAAGCGGCTTAAGTGGTAACCCGTAAGCGCCTGCTTGTCAGAATTAGACTAATCTCGTCCACACATCAGCTTTGCCGCTCGCAACTGCCGTATGCTGTCCTGAAATCAAATGATCTGGTCTTTAGAAACAGGAAGTAAAACATGAGTTCAAACTAAAATGCTTTTAAAAAAGGTTTTCTAGGGAACTATTGTGGTGGGGATCACGTGACATGCACGTGATGCGCATGCGGGTATAACATTCCTGGAATTTTCTGTGCAGACGGACATCACCATCTTTTCACAACAACACAACTTTATAATATAAATACACATTCTCTTAAACAACTCTTTTATAACACAGGGTTTTGTGCCCTTCCTTATAACTTCTCTCTCTACGCATCAGATCCTGTTCTTGTTCCTGTGTTCTTGGTGTGGCTAATTCAAACCCTCCCACGCTATAAAGTCTATAAAAACATATTATATATACGTAGAAGGGGGTAAGAGACAACAAGAACGCCTAACCTAATACACAAGTAATGCCATAATAACACTCACTAGCTCCCTCATAAATCTTGATAATTCCTAAATAATTTAGGGAGTTAGTTTATAATAAATCAGAAAGGGGGATGGGGCGGGGTAATTAAGCGAGGCAAAAGGGGGAGGGGGCCGAGCAAGGTGCCTACCAAAAGTGCTTGAGACCAGTCAAGACGCCACAGATGCCTGAACTCTCAAGGTATTAAATACTTTGTGTAGGTAGGTATCCTAAGACTCACGGCCATCAGCAGGTGAGTCTTGAGGGTGGTTGATATTCATAAAGAGAGGAAAGAAGAAGATAAAGTGTGAATAGGTGGGAGCCCGGACATATAAAGCAATTACAAAATACAAATGCAAAGTCGTCCTCTTTGTAAACTGTTAAAGTAAGAACTCATGGTAATATTTCCCTATACCTAGAGCCCTGCCGTAAGAGAGATCAAACGTGCGCCCACTCGCTACTCAATAACACCTACATCTCATCTACTAAACATATCTTTCCAGGCTCATTTCGCTCCGGCCCCTCCTCTTTTCTCCCCCCTAGCTCCCACTCCTTAACCCTCTTCTCCACCGTCCTCTCCGCACTCTATCTCCACTGTTTGCCCATCCACCACGCCCATCGATTGACCCATATCCCTTCCACCTTCCCCCGGGCAGTTGGCCATCCCCCTTTCTCCGGATTAACGATCTTATTTGCCCCGTCATTACAACTAACTCTGACATTAGGATTTAACTAGATGCCTTTGTCCCTTGTTAATGGGTTACCAACATGAATTAAACGAGACAAAGATCGTCACTAGCAAATGGCACCTAGCAAGACGAAGGGACGATAATGACGAGGATGACTAGTCAGGTGACTGACCGGCCATCAAACACCTTCAATTTTCTTTTGTACAACTAGGGCTAGACCCTCGCCAACGCTCAGAATATATTATACAGGGCCCCCATTTGTACCACAATTTGATTGTACCTTAGATATCTGTACTCGTAGAGAGAGATCTCCACCATGCTACATAGTCCTAGACTCGTACAGCATGTAAAAATGATGAATAATAATAATAATAATAACCTGTTGAAAGATGACCCACTTATTTCACATGTCTCCTTCAGATCCCTGTACATCATCATTCAGATACATAGTCCCATCCTCCCTCTCGAGGAAGGGCATCGAATTCAAGCCTTTTCACGCCACCCATGCCTCGTTCAACATTAATCATGCCCCAGCTGGGAGTTCAACGGCTTGCCGCATCTCCGCGGGCAGTTCTTGGAATGGAGGTTTTGTGGCCAGCTCTTTAGGTAGAGACTCTCCAGTCAGCTCTTGAGGTGGCGAACACTGATAGTGGTCTTTCCCTGATTTCCTGCGCAGAATATAAACGGCCAGACCCATGACGATGGCCAATCCTACCACTCCCCCAATCACTCCACCGGCAATATAGCCAGCATTGCTTTCATGGTGATGCTTGATAGCTGGGGTAATTGTTGGAGAATTGATCGTAGGAGAAGGATAGAACATTGTCGAGATGGCAGCGTGGACAAACCCGCCGACTGGCTGTGTCACGGTAGCCCCTCCATCTCCCCTACTAGTTGTTAGCCTACTGTTATGGAAGAAGGACCCATGCACTTACGATCCACCGATTACGTCCACTACGCTCTTCGGGACCTGATACTGTGGAGCATAGGCATCGAAGAACGAGCCCCATGTCAACGCGCTCAAATCAAATAGGACCACACCTTCCTTCTGATCGCATGCCACGGTACTGAGATTGGGCAATTGGCCACTTGTTTCAACCGCATACATGCTCGCATCAAGTGATCCTCCCACGGACATCATCTGCCGCTTGCCAGCGGTGTGGCATGTATGTCCAAACCGGGGTTTCGTCCCCGAGTAGGCCTTTGTCCAGGTGAAAGATGGAAGTGAGAGTATGTAGACGTCGTCATACATAATTGATTGCGTTGGATCATACCCACCATAAATGTAACTGTGATTGTATTAGCCTATCGTTCAAAGCTTCCCACCGAGCGCATACAAGTTGTGGCTCGAGTTGTCTTTCGCAGATTTCGGGCCTGGTAGGACGCAAAAATCGATGCGTGGAGGAGGTGGCTCGCCTGAAGTCAACTGGTTAAACCAAGTCACGTTGTCTTCGTTGAATGTGTCGCACAAAGAGATGCTGGTGAAGTCAATCTGAATACGTCAGTACTGGCCAAAAGATTCTCCGTAGCCGTGAGGTACCAGAATGCCATTTGTGAACGTGGTATTTCTTTCACCCCTACTCCGCATGCCGCCAAAAGCCACCAAAGTACCATTCTCCGTCTTCCCGAATCTCTGGGTATGTACCAAACCGCCGGCTACGCGGGGAGCGCCGAGGGTGTCTGTCGACACGTTTCTCGCGGTTTGTGTTAGCAGGTCAATAATGATCATTCCGCCGAGATAGGTGGTTTGATTATTCGTAGCGTTTGACAACTTGCCGCCAACATACTCCGACATGGTGTACAGCACATATGAGGAGCCTCGATCAACTTGACCATTCAAGATGAATCCAAGTCCAAGCCTGATTGCTTCAGCAGTTGCGCCCCAGTTCGGACGTCGAGGGACGGCATAAGTTACATCGTATTGGCCCCATGTCATCAATGAAGTATCGTATGACCATAAGGAGTAGTGATCAGAGCTTGGGGGTTGCCAATCTGGGTCGCTGTTGTTGGCCAAGAAGGTTGATCCACCGAAGGTATAGAGCTTCTTATCGTTGGCAGGTCCTCGAAAGAGCCCCCCTCTGACCATATTCGGAGGATTGGCGCCCATTGAGGAGTTTCCGAACCTTCCTATTTTTCTCTCAGTGAAATTTGTATTTGTATCCCATGATCTGCTCATGTCAATCTCGAAGATGTATTTGCCTACTTGTAAGCTATGGTTACAGCTATGAGCTGATGACTTACTGAACCCGAGCCAGGTAGTTTCATTGTCGCGAAACAGCTGCACTCCACCATCAACGAACACTGAGTTGTCCCTGAGCATGGCTGATATAATAAAAGTAAGTACACACATTTGACTGCAGGATTTAACTAACATGAATGATGCCAGCGCGTGCACCGGTCACCAACAATATCAACATCTTGGTCTAAGCCCAAATAGCCCTCAATGAGTAAAAGGACGGCAACGCTCAGGCAGAGCTTTGTTCGATGGCCACCCAAACTGAACATTGCGTTATTAGCAGATTCAAGAAGGCTTGGAGATGTGGACAAGTCCGAAGTGTGTCGATTTAACTGCAAGCTGAGCCCTGAATCCAGGTAGTGGAATCAGCCAGTAAAGTCACAATCTGCGCAGTACAGTTTCTGCTTTTTATGGGGCTGTAAGCAAGCCCTCTCCTTGGCACTGCCATGTGGAAATATCTCTTGATCCTCAATTCCGTCTAGTTTGCAGGACCAGACCGAAGCTTCTTAGCCCAATCTCCCAGCAAATAACCCACCGAAACGCCCAAATTCGGCGTTGGAGAACTCGTCGCCAAGACTGACGCCCCTGGGTAATTCCGGAAGGCGAAAGCGTCTCTCGAGCTAAGGGAACTGCAATACATAGTAACACATGGCCTCTCGTCTCTATTGATTTGACAGGACCTTACCCTACACTGCAGAACGAACTCTTCCTCTCGATTGGCTCTTGGCACGTGGCCTTGTGATGCAAATACAAAGCGTAGTATTGATTTTATTGTACCTATTAGCTATCTACGGTGTGATTGTTTGATTTTGCGCTATGGGTGAGTTTGGCTTATTCTGGTGGGAGCAGCCCCTGCATGTTATCACGTGTTCAATTTGAGCATATTTAAACTTGCACGCCTCACTCAACATCCAACCCCCTAAAGTTTGAAGCCCGCGATAACACCCAGACCACTCGATCTCGACACACGACACATCACCACATAGAACACGAAGAGGAAGTTGCTCCACCTCTCAACATCAGGCTAAGAAGTGATGCCCACACTATTAATTGATCAGTCTCCCCTCGATGACGTCGCTACGATCTCGAACCTGTATACAGCCACTCTATCACTACACGTAGAACAGATGTTACGATGCGCCTGCCCCGCCTCTCGTCGCACCCCATGGACTACGAGTGCCTTGCCCACACGACTAGTCTACCTTTCTCGATAGAACTGTTAGCATCAAAGAAGAATCACCACACACAGAACAGGTTGAGACATGAGCCGGCATGTGATCAACCACCCAGACTTGCAAGTATTTGGTCCATATTTGCACTTCACCCTGAGGACACTATGATGATGCGTCTGGAAGAAGTCAAAAGCTTGAAGATGGATGGGAAGGAGGAAGTTGGGTGAATGTTTAGCGGTAGCAGGGGGAGACTGAAGGTATATGGACACAAGTTGGATAGCAGAAGCGGCTGCCAATGAGCCATGCATTGAAGACAACCAAAGCACTCCTTTATACGGAAATGTACAGACGTAGATAGGAGCCAGACCGCTCAGCAGAGGAGGTCGCTGGTCACATTCGTGTGATGAAGGGCTATTATGCTCTTCGGCAACTGCGCTGAAGCTGGGCTATTCCGGCATAGCTACCCTACCGGGAGGCCTGGAACCGTGTATGACATAATTAATTAATCAATCAATCCTTCAATCCTCACTTCAATTTACCACTCAGACCTGGTAGTTTAAAAGCTATTCTACGCTAACCTTTCCAGGCACTAACTATCCTCTCCGTTCATCCACAGCCCAAAAAGACTGGCACATGCATGGTATTCCGAACGCTCCTGTGAAACTCAGCATCCCTAGCCGAAGATGTGGTGATTCGTGACAAGGATGCGGATTTAGTAAATACGGTGTACACCCAACGTGTCCGAGTCGAACTTTAGCATGTGCTTTGGAGACATCCTCGTCATCGACATCTGATTTCTATGCTGGTTGAGTTTTCAACCCCAACTTCCGCTACCACAAACGCGCCCAAGCCTCTCCCCGCCCTCGCCGTGCCCCCTGCTCGTGCTAGCGCTGATCAACGCTGCCGACATGCTGAAGGCGCAGCTTCAGGTGAAGGAGCCGGGTGCGCGCCGCCTGAATGAGTTATCCTGCAATCTCTATTCCCTTCTCAGCCTGTTGGGGGCAAGAGGAACGATTCAGAGCCTAAATCTTCACCAGTCATCCATCCAGTTAACAAATGCGTCCGTAAGGCTTCATCCCCTGCAATTACTGCTACTCACTACATACGCCATTTTCTCACACCGGATTGGCAACGGACGTCTCATAAAGGCTAACACATTGTCGAGGGTCAAAAGTGCTTATATGAATGTCGTCACATGCAAAACCAGTTAAACTTTTGTGTTTCTTGGCCTGAATTTAGTAATAAATACACTTGTGACAAATGCTGGGTGCTGAAAGGCGGAATTCCATACTTTGGTATGAGGCCAAAAAATTCGTCTATGGGGAATACTTCGAGGTAAATGTTGCGTAACACATGGCTGGTGAATGGTGCAAAGATACTGCTTGGCGGTTTTCATGATTCTGCATCATGCCACCATTGCCTTCTAGTAGGGGTCCAATGATATAGTAGTTAGGTGTGGGAATACAAGGGGCCGGCGCTAATTGCAGCTTGTCATGCCTGGGATCGACTACCGGCCTGCCGGGGTCAAAAGTTGTCGTTCAGCCCTGCAATCCTGGATGACCGTTGCAGGCAAACGTGACACCACTTTGTGGGCACCTGCTTTTGACTTTGAATTAACGCATCTTTCATTGGTGGGTACAGAGGTATTCCGAGCCAGTCGTACGGTCCTGGCCCCTCGAGTTCTTTTCCTAACTTCGGTAGTCCTGATAGCCTTGGAAGTCCTTCCTTCCTTCGGTGCTATGCAGTCCCTCCCATAATCGCTGCGCTACAGCTACACACTGAGCCCTAGTCTCAGGGATAGCTATATCTGAAGTCTGGAACTGTCGCTTAAGCTCCTTTGAGAGCTTAGAATAAAATGTCATGGCCGAGATTTTCTCGTCCTGCTGGGGTAGGTCTCGCTCAATTGCTGATAGCGAATATTCTGTCGTTAGCCTAAGGTTTCGGCCGCGTGAAAACTTAGCAGGATGCAAAGACTACAGTAGCCTTCTTCTATGCCATGCGCGTGTATATGTCTTCGCTAAAAAGTACGACATTGCGAAATTACGTATTCAGTGCTAGACAAACTGCACCAAACCCTTCGGCTTTTTATAGTTGGAGGAAGTCAAGTTCAAGGCGTGGTCGATCTTATCCAATTCAGCTATAAGGACAGTAATACTCGAGATAGCGAAGTTAAGCAGGACCTAGATGGTTTGAGAAAAATGGCTGTGTACTTTGTCGTGTGCATGTTCGAGAATCTGGTGATGGATAGTGGCTTTCTCGCGTTGATGGAGGGAGGGCCTTGGGTAAGAGATCTTACAGGTTTGTTAGCGGATTCCGAGTCGTATATAGACAAGACTTATGAAGCCTTTTGTTGCATTTCCCACTTTTTGGATAAGGTCTATGGAATAAAAGCGGTCTGATGCGCAGCCACCCTCAACCGCTAGCACTTCTTTATCTAATAAGCTGCACTTTTCCATATCCAATAAAACACGAAGTAGAATCACTATACCTAAAATAGCGATTAAATACCTGTTGCTGTCGCACCTGGGGGTTCGGGGCAATATTCCTCCGGCCAGCATCCTGTGCTATCCAAAGCCTGGTTCCGCTAATCCATATTGGTGATAGCGCGATTTGGAACCAACATTGAACTGCTTCACTCACGCTACCTGCTCTCATTCATTCCTATATCCACTAGCGTCGCCAGCTCAAGTTCACTCTACTTTGTACGGCTTAGATAGGTCTTCATGTACCTAGAGCTACAAGTTTTTACGAAGCGCGTAGCTGACTTTATGCTAGCGATCATCAGAAATATCAGCAGCTGTACTGACCATATGGTGGATGAAGAGGCTCATCTTGTACCCACCTTGGTCGCGAACGGCGGTTGTGCCGGCCTCGAGGCAGAGTGAGGTTGCTAGTTTGCGCAAATGCCGAAGGCGAAGTTCGAGTCTTCGAAAGTAAGAGGCACTCTCTGCGCCTTTAGTAGAATACGATGGGATAGGCTAAGTGCGATGGATGGAGTAAGAAAGAGTAAAGGCGCGTGATGAGGGGTGGAGTGAGTCCGGTGAAAGATATCACCAGATGGAGTACTGATGTGCGACAGAAAATAGGCACAAGGCTGCCCTTCAGTGAAGGTAGGACGAAATCTATTGGCGGAGCTGGGCAGAGGGAGTCAGGCAGAACAACTGAGTCATCGTTGTCGCCTAGAAACAACTTTGGAAACTGTCTGATCTCCTGCTTGCAACCCGAGAAGGTGGACAAGGTTATGCATTTGAAGGACTCTTCAAGTGGTGGGGCTCGATGCCATGTGATTTGCACAGCGATCCGAATAGTGGCCGGGAAGACCCAGCACATTGGGCTTCAACGCCTTCAGGCTCTTCCAGAATTTATTTGAATCCTCCCTACGCTCTTGAAGAGACAAGATGTAGATCGCGCGAGTGCTGCTGTACGAGGCATAGCATCTTCTGGAAGCCAGCTCTGCAGAGTGTATTCATGAAATACAAAATTGCAATGTCTTCGAAAGGGAGTAAATTTGAGTAAGATAGCAAATTGTGAGCCATTGGAAGAAGTGATAAAGCCCACAGAATCAGGTGAAATCCAAGTGATGGAAAATCCTTACTCCATACAGTGAGGCTACCTGCTGTCGATATTCCTGGAGACTGACCAAGTAGGTTCGCAATAGTTGGGCGGTTCGAGAAACTGCATTAGACGTTAGAATCTAGATTTTATAGTGGGAAGCACCAAGGTACCTTGTTGTTGTCATTATAATATGTGTTCTGCGATAGAAGTTGTGAGAGCAAAGAGGTTAGGCTCCTCGCTCTGCGTTTTGACTAGGGATAGGGGATGCTAGAGCGACTCTGGCATCCCCTGTATATTTAGCGCCTGGTGGCACATGCCGTTCTAATCACTCGACCATATCCTATTATTGCCTTAGTGATGTAGACCCTGCCTCTGGTGGAATTACTCTCCGTGCCTTGGGCTGTACCAGTAGGACTTTATGTCTTTCTTACCACACTCTTGCCGATTGACCCCTGAGCAACCTGGGAAAGCGATGCCAGGCAAGTGTCTACCCACGGTCTGTCCAAATCAAAGCATAAGCAATACTATTCTAACACCAAATCAAATGAGTCTAGTTAGTTTTTTGGTTCACAAGTTCGACTAGCTGTGTATCTGTGGGTCTTGATCATGATATTGTTTCTGCTTGAAGCGTGGGCAATCTAGTTTAATGTATAAGAAGAAGAGGAAGCAGGAACAAGGCAAATAGCAAGTGCGCTCCTCGTCCGGCCCTGACCACGTTTGCCTCACTTCCTCTTCACCGGTCATAGTCATTCCTTGTCCACCGCTCATCTCATGATGCATGTTTAAGCGTCCTCTTGAGCCTTGCATGCAGCCTCTGTCTTGTCAGCAGGAGATGCAGTGCCCTTTCTAGTGGCCTGCGCCCTCTCTTTGGGCCTGGTTATAGTTGCCGCAATAAAGGTTTGCGGATACTACTTGCAAACAGCAAAGTGCAGACCATGGCAATTGATCATATCTATCTTCTGGCTGATGTCTTGTGCGGCCCTTCTTGGTGTGGTGTTGTCTAGAGCCCACGGTTCGAAAATTATCCCTACCCTTCGGGACTTCAGCTGACAGATAAAGAGAAACATTAGAGTGCTTATGTAGGACTGCTTCATTGGATCTCTAGCTTATCAGAGGTATGGGAAGTATTTGTCCTCAACAGAACCACAATGTTCTTTGCTGATGCTTTTAGTCTGAGATGCTGTGGTCAATATCCTGGGGAATCACAATCGCTAAGGATATCTATGTTTCGGCTTGGGGTGCCGGAATCTGTGTCGCAAGTCCAATGCGAGTAAACGCCACAATCTGCCCACAGCTGAATGATGACCCATGTAATACGCTTGACCTAATTGGGCAAGACGCTTGTGAAGATCCTTGTCTGATGGGTAGGGCTGAATTCCTTCTTGCGTGTTGAAAGGAAAGCTGATTTTGTTAGCAACTGTATGCAAAAATATTGTTCTTTGTTGATATTTCAGCAATGGAAGGTCGGCTATCAGGCTGGACAAATAATTGAGAATTTCTCACAATCCTTCCTTGTAATGGCTTTACAGTACCTTCGAGTAAAAAAATCGGAAGAACCACTTCTGTATCAATTAGAGTGACTGATCTAGGTAATCTATAAGTTTAAAGATGCGAAATTATCGTTGAGAGATAGTAAAAGTGGGAGATGAAAGAAATTGTCGGAAAACCACTCCGACTTAGGAAGTTCAAAGCGCAATCACTACACCTTAGCAGAAGATATCGGAAAGTAGTAACGTAGCTATAATAGAGTAGAAGCACTAGATTAGTTAAGGACGCGGAAAGTAAATGAAGATAGAGTTATCTTGAAATTTTCAACTGTTTAGTCGGAATTACAAGGATGACATTTCGGTATACCGGGATTTTCGCTTTGCAGGGACGTCTCTTAGATACATTAGATAGATGTCAAGGTTAACGGCGGCTGTCAATTGAACTGTTTATAGTACGGGTCACAATCTATTGACGGTTTTTGGCAACCCTAAAATGGGCTTTTGTCGCGTAGTGTGGTGTAATATCACAGAAGTGCAAGTGAGCATATAAAGGAGTATTTAGGTGAGCATAGAGTTGATTGAATAGACGCTTGATTTTTAACTAGAGAGAGAGAGCGTAGCTATATATACTACGGAGTGCCTGCCAAGCCTACTGTGAGCTGCCCACGTGCGTGCGGTGAGTGTTTCTGCCAGAGCTGGTGGAGCACGTGAGCTGGCTCACGCGACAGCTTTCCGTTTTCAGCATCACCTGAGCCAACTCACGTGCTCGAGGTGACCTCCCTCGCTACTATTGAAGAAAACCAGAATTTCAAATTACGTGCAGTGGGGTGGGGAATCGACCGGCAGGTGCCAAAGCGGATGCTCCCGGAGCTAGAGATGCACTTGCGCTTTGCAGACCCCACCACCCAGCTTGAAAAGCGCAAATATTTAAGCAGGAAGAACACCTTCTCGGCTGAATCATACCCAAGTCTCCATGTCTGAGGCCGAGCAATTAAAGAGGGATAATCTCGATGTGATGCTTTATCGCATGGGATTTCGAGTGCACTTGATCGGTTGCAGAGTCCTTGGTATACAAGATATAAGAAATTCGAGTTGTGGGCTATTTTGATGACGGCGTTGGAACTAAATGCCTCTAGCGACAATCTAACAACGTCGGTAGATTTGGTACGTACCTCGTGATATCTAGATAGTTTCATTTTGATATGGACTGAGCCAAAATAACGTCAGAATGCCGACATTCTCTTTCTTTCCTAGTCCCGTGGTGACCCCCCGTCGTGACTGCCGATCATAAAGTCTCGAGTTTTTGTTTTTTTTTTTGTCTTTTTCCTCTAACGAATAAGTCTCTCACGACAGACAATTCCCTCACGACAAACAGTTCTCCAAAGAACAACAGTACAATTTCACAATGAAGTACAGATTCATTGCAAGAGCCCTCGCTGTGGGCTTCGTCCTAGTCCCAGCCATCAGCGCTCACACCACTCGACCGAAACTCGCCATTCGAACTTTAAATTCGCCAGACAACGATGATCTGCCGAATTGCAACGATCTTCACGCACCCAACAATACCGACGTAATCTGGGAGGGTCACTGTTGGGAATGGAAATCAGCGGTGGAAGGTAAAAGGGACAACGTTACCGTGACAACCGAAACCACCTTTGACAGAAATACTGCATTGACAGCGTTGAAACCTATCTACGACAACAAGCATGCAACAACAACACCCCCTTCCGATACCACCGATGTCACCGTCTGGAGTCCTGCCAAGCGCAACACCATTCCCTGGTTAGAGCGCTCGAATGACGTGTGGAATCCCACAGGAGATGAAGTGACATGGTGTACCCGAGGTGAAGGCATCCAGCACGCACATCCCAACGATATCGGCCACGTTTGCTGGTCCCTCAACAACGACTACCAGATTGCGCGTACCAAGAAGGCCAAGACAGCGCACTTGGATGTTAATAAGCTCTGCAATTGCGTCAAATGGGTTGCACACACCGCTGCATATAAAGCTTGCAACTGCGACCTATGCATGCCTCTTCAGCTCTTGAACAACCGAGATCGATGTCAAACCTTACAAAGGTCGTGTTTTAAGGGACAAGCAGACCTCCCTCCTGAGAATCAGTGGTCGGGCGCGTGGCAGATCCTCGAAGGTGGAAACAATGGCTGGGTTGGACTCTTTGCAAACGCTAGGAAGGATAAGGAACCGCTGGATACTAGATTGGAGAATACGCATGAATTGGGTCAGACGTGCTTGACTGGTACAGAGATCGCGAGCAGAGAGATGGACTACACGGGCAAATTACCGGTTTTCTGTAACGAGTTTTTGGATTGGGTGACGCTGGGCATCTATTGTAATGGTGCAATGCCAGTAAGCAGCGGGAGTGGTGGCGGCGACTCATGAGTCAATTCTAGGGCTGGGTCGTTGCGAATTACTTTGGGGCCGGGTGCGCCAGCCATCCGGAGTGGATTTGGCTGCTCGTGAGGGTTGCCTTATCCTTCCTGGAGATTCTTCTCGCCGTGAGGCACTTGTGGTTGAGAAATGCAGACTAATACGAGGACTGCGCGGCTTGATTGAACTTCTGGTATAAGATAAGAAGATTGTGTTGAGAAATTGTTTGCATAGATGATCATGGCGAGTAATGGAAAAGCTTATACCATTTTCCCGATATTTCAAAGGTGCTAGTGTAACACCCGCTCGACTGCCTGTCCAAGTCGTTGTGAGGCGCGGAATTTTAGAGTGCCTAGAATATAGAGCGAGAGGCCGGATATTCGTGGAGACGCCCGGCATTAAGAGACAAAGCGAAGCCTTGAGAGAGGTTGAGTATTGTGAATTCCGTGAAGGATATATGTGATAGGCGGAAGTGCCATCTCTTCTCCTAGAATCGTATCAGAGCTACCGTATTTGACGCATCTAATCATGCCCGCAATCATTGAAATCATCTGGGGTCGTTTATCCCAGGCAGCATTGGACGGCTATCTCCCGAGGTATGTTCGGCTGCTGTTCTTATAGGGGCCACCGTCATTTGTGGCGGTTAGGATTTGTAGTTCTTGGACTGAGTCTTACTAAGATTGCAACCTTGATTGCTCTGTGCGTGCTATAGGGCGAAACCAAGTATACCATACGTGAAAGCTCGTTGCTTACCTTGCGATGGATAGACACGCATGAGGCAAGATTGAAAAATTGAGTTCGAAAGACGGCTTAAATGGTATGGCTCGAGGGCAGGCATGTCGCAGCGACCGAAGTATCCTTATTTATAACGGAAGGGGTAGCACTTTCTAACGGTATGCAATTCAAGCCTCACACTCGTCGGGCTGAACTTCGTGATGTGAACGATCTTGTTGTCGTCCGCCTTCCCCTGCTAGTGTCACAAGCAAAGCCTGATCCCTGTCTGCTGGCGCTGGGGAGTTCCTGATTAGTCATCCTTGTCCGAGCCATACCTCGGCTCTCCCCCGCAATTCCCCAGACCGTATCCGACGTCCAGCCTGTGGGAACCAAGCAACTTTTGTATATATCCTCGCATTTCACTCCTTTGTTGCTTCGCGATTATAACGACTCACGATTGACTGCATCTCTACTCCTTGGCACATTTCTTTACCACGCATCCTTTCCACATCTTTGATACTTTTCTTGTAATACCCTCGCCACGATGGTCATCAAACGCAACGAACCATGCTACGTCCTCGGCGTTGGCATGACCAAGTTCATCAAGCCCAGAGGAAAAGTCGACTATACTGAACTCGGATTCGAAGCTGGTGTCAAGGCCATGCTCGATGCGCAAATCAATTACGATGATGTCGATCAAGGTGTTGCTTGCTACTGCTATGGCGATTCAACCTGCGGACAGCGAGTCTTCTATCAGTTCGGCATGACCCAAATCCCAATCTATAATGTCAACAACAATTGCTCGACTGGATCTACAGGCCTGGCTATGGCTAGGAATATCATCAGCCATGGCGGCGCGGATTGTATGCTGGTCGTTGGCTTTGAGAAGATGATGCCTGGAAGTCTGCAAAGCTTCTGGAATGATAGAAGCAACCCAACTGGCACAACAACAGACATGATGAAGCAAACCCGAGGCATTACCAATGCTCCAGGTGCTGCTCAAATGTTTGGAAATGCTGGACGAGAATACATGGAGAAGTATGCGCCTCCCGTCTTGCAAATGGTATCAGGTCTAACAGTCCTTCTACAGATTCGGCGCAAAGGCAGAAGACTTTGCAGAAATCGCACGCGTAAACCACGAACACTCCCAGCGAAACCCATACTCCCAATTCAAAGATGTATACACCCTCGAACAAATCATGAAGTCCCCAATGATCCACGAACCCCTCACAAAGCTTCAATGCTGCCCAACATCCGACGGAGGCGCGGCCGCTGTTCTCGTCTCACAAGATTTCCTCGATGCCAGACCACATCTGAAAGACCAGGCCATTTTGATTGCAGGGCAATGCATGGCTACTGATGCGCCAAGTCTGTTCTCGAAATCCGCAATTGACTTGATGGGATATGAGATGACACAATATGCTGCTTCTACAGCTATGAAGGAGGCTGGCGTTACCCCGAAAGATGTTAAAGTCTGTGAGCTACACGACTGCTTCTCTGCGAATGAGATGATTGTTATTGATGCTCTCGGCCTGGCTCCTCACGGCAAGGCACACGAATTGGTTCGAAATGGAGATATTACATATGGTGGCAAGCTTGTCATCAATCCCTCTGGAGGATTAATCTCCAAGGGTCACCCTCTTGGAGCCTCCGGTATTGCACAATGTGCAGAGCTCGTCTGGCATCTTCGAGGTTGGGCCAACAACCGCTTGATTAAGGACACTAAAGTTGCGCTTCAGCATAATTTAGGTCTTGGAGGTGCTGTCGTAGTGACAGTGTACAAGCGTGCTGATGGAAAGAGCAACGATGAAATCAGCTCGGCTGAGGTAGGAAAGAAGAATAAATTGGGATACAACCCAGCTGTTGAGGCGAAGGGTTTCACAGAGGCGCAAGCTACGAGTGTAAGAAGTAAGACGAAGACAAGTGCTTGGGCATTGCAGGACACGGAGAAGAAGGTTGAGGCAAGATTTTAAACATGTAAGATGTGTATAATGAAATCTTCAAAATTTAATGTTGCCATCTTTCTCCACTGTTTTATTCTCTATTTGTTTTACCATCCCTTATTGCATACATTTGGATCCTGCTAGCTCTGTTACAGCTGAATCACCAAGGCTGGAAAATTTAGTGGGCAAATATATATAATTATATAGATGAGGCCCCTACTATACTCTTTGTCCTTATTTCCTTAGTACCCTTACCTCAATCTTAATTCTCTTGCTTAATGTTAACCAGGCTACTCTTCCTCGCTACATCTCCACTCATCGCAACAATGCTTTCCGCACCCATAATATCAAAAACAGCCACATCAGCACCCAGCACCTTTCCAAACCAATTCCTCAATTCCACAGCCAGCAGGGAGTCAACGCCATAAGCGTGCAGCGGCTTGCTCGAATCAATATCATGTTCAGGTATAGCCAGCGCTTTCGACAGCCTGGCTACCATAGCATTCAAAACAACATCTTTAGCCTCGCTCAAAGAACCCACTTGTCGAAGTTCGGAGGCAAAGTCTACAGAGCCTGAGACTACCTGTGTCGAAGAGGAACGGTTGAGTCCAATCAAGGCAAGTGGACGGAATGTCGGCCGTTGCAGCCAGACTGGAACATCCATGCCTTGTGATTCAAGCTGCGCAGGTGTCATGAGTCCAATAATCGGCAAACTGTTCTCAGGAGAGAGAATCCCCAGAGCAGGATTGCAGTAGTAATCCAGCAACGAAAGAAATTCTACTTCCTTGACAGCCACCATATCAACAATGAGGTCCTTGCTCTTGAAAAGGTCGTCCTTTTCACTGATTATTCCAATATCAGCCATTAGACCAAGACGTAAACATGCTGCCTTTTTACCACGAGATAGGCGGTGTAGACATAGTGCGTCTTGGAAAGTGTTCCCGGCTGCGTAGTTCGATTGGCCGATATTCCCTACGACGCCGGATATAGAGGAGAGGAGGATGAAGAAATCGAGATTTTGAGGGAGGAGGGTGTGGAGGTTCCATGAGCTGTCAACTTTAGAGGATACAGTTGTGGTCCAGTCTTCGAAAGACATTTTCTCGAAGAGAGCGTCCTGGGAAGTGTTAGCATGTGTGCAAAAATACTAAGTGAAATTCTGGCCTACTCTTAGTACCATCGTTCCTTGGATACATCCTTTGATGGGAGGAAATGTTTCTGAGGATTCGGATATGACGTGGGAGAGTTGTTCCTGGGAGGAAACGTCGCATCTCGGAGCTGCAACGCGGACGTCCATTTCTTCGAGTCGACGGAGCAATGAGATGGCTGCTGAGCTTGTTGCTCCTGATCGCGAAAGTAGGATTAGGTTTTTTGCTCCTCTGCTTGCCATCCATAGGGCTGCACTTCTGCCGAGGCCACCAAGGCCACCAGCAATCAAGTAGGTTGCCAGTGGGTCGAAGTTCCATTGAGGTTTTGTGTGAAGAAGAGTTGGGACCAGATCCTGCTGACCGATGCAGAAGACGATCTTTCCCGATGACTTCCCACTCTCCAGCAATCGCAATCCTTCTTGCAGTTTTGATATCGGGAAGATATGCATCGGTTGGATAGCTCTCAGAATCTTCCGCTTGAAGAGATCAAGCACACTCAGTACGACCTTGGCATATACTTCCGGCCGCTCACGCATCAGATGATCAATAGCCACAGCGGCAAACAGCACGTTCTTCGCAAACGAAGCCATCGGAAGCTTCGAGTTAGCAGCAATGTCCACTTTTCCAAGCTCAATAAATCTGCCAAAAGGTGCAACGACTTCCCAAGATGCGGCAAGTGCATCACTCGAAAGCGAATTCAAAACTACATCAACGCCTCGATTATTGGTCATGCGCATGATACCAGCAGCAAACGACAGATTCCGACTGTAGAAGATGTGATCCTCTGGTATGCCATACAACTCCATAAGCAATTCTTTCTTCTTGTCAAAGCCAACAGTGACGAAAATCTCGCAGCCGATATGCTGTGCTATCTGAATAGCCATTTGTCCAGTTGCGCCCGAGGCCGAATGAATCAGGATCAATTCTCCTTTCTGGAGATTAGCAACATTAATGAGCGAATAATACGCCGTTGTGCTCGTGGAGATGAATCCCGATGCCCCAGCTATTGTCATGCCGTGTGGTATCTTGAAAGCGTGGTCGGAGTTACACCGAACATATGTGTTCATACATCCGATTTTAGCGAGTCCTACACGATCCCCTTTCTTGAAACCTTTACTCTTTGCACCAATTCTTGTCACGATTCCAGACGACTCGCAGCCGAATGAACTTTCGTTATGTCGTCCTAGTGCGACGAGCAAATCGCGGAAGTTCAGACCGAGATATTCTAACTTGACTTCGATCTCGTTTTCTGGCAGCGGCTTTTCGTAGTCGGGGTCGGCGGTGAAGTAGAGAGAATCTAGTAGACCGGGCTTCTCGACGTTAAGGACGATAGCTCCTGCTTCTTTGACTGTGATTTCCTTCAATTGGGCGTGGGTATCTGAGTGGAGCCTTTTATCCAGATGTTTTGCTTCCGTGACGCGACTAGTCAACATCAATCCGTCTCGCTGTATGTACTCGACCTCTGTGTTTTCACTTGTGTTAATTTCTTTGATGGTGAGGACTTTGGCAATAGCCTTGGACCATTCTTTTGTAGCGATTTGCTCGTCTTGAAAATCGAGAGTGAGTAAAGTTCGGTTATTCGTCTCTCCACGCAGCACTCTTGCCAGGCCATCGATCATTCGAGTCCGTGGAAATGAATCTTTGTTTTCCGTGTCATGTGTCACCCACAGTAAGTTCTGTGCATTGGCAGCTATACGTTTCAAGAAATCGAATCTTGAAGAAGACATATCGTATAGAAATGGATTCTCGAGCCCCGGAAGAAATATGAAAAATGTTGGTGTGTGTCTTTCGGAGGAAATCACCTCGGAATGTGTAATTATCTCTATCTCTACTCTCGGTAAGCTTTTCAGCTGGAGTGAAATCTCATGAGTGAGGTCTCGTTGGAGAGCCGAGCTGTCATCGTAGACGATGGTGAAACTCGTCTGGTCTGGTGATGGAGCAGGAGTAGCTTCATCTGTTGCAGTTGAGACGAAAATGCTGAATTCGTGACAGGAGCAATTCTCATAATCTTGAATTGAGAAATCGATGCCCGAGAAGCCGTTCTCCCTCAAAGATATGTCCCAACGGTCTTCCAAAATGCAAGGACCCCACTCCCGAAAGTCCTCGGTACCTGAATAGTTAGCATATGTAACTGCAAAACAAACTTGTTTCCAGAGTGTACTCACTAAGCCACCAGCCTTGGAGCAGACCAAATACGAAACCACTTCTCATGAGGTCAGGTTGGGTCAACTCTAGCATGATTAATTTCCCGCCGCTATTTATATGAGTAATGTCCAAGAGGCCTTTCTGGAGAAACCTACGGTTTTAGTAAACTACGACAATTTTTAATTGACTTTGCCAGATTACTGGTTGCATGGATGACCTGTTAAGTGTCAATAAATGTCTTATTTATCACTTAACTTGGCACTCACGCTATGTGCTAGCACTAAATCATAAGAGCCGAGTTCAAAGCCTTGAGCCGTGGGATCGTTTTCAATATCGAGCATCTTAAATCGAAATCTGCTGGTCTTCGGTGTAATCCTTTCGCGAGCAATCTCGAAAAAGCTCTCAGAAATGTCAGTATAGTCATACGATAAGAATAACTCTGTTCCTTGGTCTACCCCGTCATGGGGAAGAAGTGACGGTAGCATAATGTTAGTGAAACTTCCCTTCCCAGCACCAACCTCAAGAATCTTCATCCCTGGGTTTTTGTGTACGAGGAGATTGAGATACTTAGTAATATCTTGACAGAAAATACCGCGGTCGCAAATATCCCGGTAACAACCCTCAGCGAGGTTATCGTCCGAAAACAATAGCTCAAGTGGATCGACATGTCCTTGAATGATGTCCAAGAGCTTTCTGCCAACCGCCACATGGGCTTTGCCAAGCGGATGTTCGTTAACGCGAACTATCAACGTTTCCATCAAAGGCGTATTGTAGATGCAGCGTTCGCAGCAGAATTGACTTGTAGGCGATCCTCCAGAGTGGTACTTCTGAACATGATGTCTCAAGCTCTCGATATATTTCCGAAGATGAGGTTTGGTGTTTTGAACATCACTTTCTTGAAGCTTTTCCAATAATTGCATTGTAAAGTGATGTGATACCATATCCAGATCCTCGAAAAAGGTCTGCTTCTCTTGGCTGATGACTGAGGGGCTTTTGCATAAGTTGAGAATTTCTTGTGGCTGCAACAGATTAATATCTGGCTTCCAGTTCATGTAGTAACAAAGTTGTCGCGGTCCATTCGACTCGGGGGAAAGATCATTGCTCGACACTGCTGTTGACTCAAAGTTAGACATAATGATCTTCACATTCCCCTTCTCGTCCAAAGCAAAGCTCGACGTTTCTGCCTTTTGTGCTCCCGTAAATCTAGCCGTACTGTAGACGCGTAATGTACTGGATTCGGGATAGCCTAAACCAGAAGCTGAAATCCAGGCACTCTTGATTCTAGTCGGAATCACAAGAGGAATATCCTTAATGGCACCTTTTGTCAACGCAAGCAATGAACACTGCAAAGCTGCATCTAAAGTCGTCGGATGGATTGTGTGAGGTTGAACCGCCAACTCATTCTCCTCTTCTGCCCAATTGAAAGTCTTCACTTCAGCTATGGCTGTGGCTTGTTCGTCATAGAGAATATTGTCGAGTCGTTGGAAGGTTGGCCCGAACTCGAGACCCATGTTTCGCATATGCTGATATAGCTTTTCCTTTGCGACGAATTGGGTGCAAGTCTGACTAGCATGTTCAAATGTGGCTCGAAAGCTCTGCGCGTTCGCTTGCTCCTCGATGCCGCGGTCCACCTCCGTTGAGGTGCTCTCAAATTCAATTTGAATCACCCCTTTACCAACTTCTTTCCAAGAATCTTTGTCTCTCACACAAATTCGAAACTCTGAAGAAGGGCACAACTTGTCGAAATTGTTTTGTAATGGCCGCATAAAAAGCTGCGTCACAGTCTTGTTTCCAGAGGCGTTGATACCAATTGGACTTGAGACTGTCGTATCTCTCAAGCGAAACCCTTTTATGACACGCGACTTGGATGATATTTGTTTTACTGCTTCAATTACCATCACCACCATTCCTGCTGCGGGGTAAATGACTTTGTTATTGACCTGCTTTAGTCAGTATCATTTTTAAGCCTTTGGAATTGGCGTATGCTCTACCTTATGATCTTCCATCCAGGGCGTATCTACTATGTCAAACACCTTTTCCCACCTTGATTCGAGTGGGTTCCAGTCACTCGCTGGTGTACCCAACAGCTCTAGTCGGGGATGTTCGCGAAACCTCTCGCTCTTCCTTGTCCAGTTCTCATGCCAATATGTCTTTGAGTGATTGAAAGGATACGATGGCAAGTCGCATATAACCTTCCGTAATCGCGGTTCTTGTTTTGGTATCTGATTAACTTCTTTTAAATCAACAGCATACCCAATTGTGTGCAAGTCTCCCATCACGCCCATGATAGATCTGATGGACGACTTTTGTCGCGATAAGACCGAATGGTATCGCACTTCGTACTTCAGGTTCAGGCTTTTAATGATATCGTGGGTTGGACGTTGTAATGCTGAGTGAGGCCCGATCTCAATTAAATCATAAATTATCTGAGGGCTTTTCCTTGCACCTAACTTATTCTTGGTTGCTAACTTTCCCGGTGACAGTAACTTTGATACTGATTGGGAGAACTTTACTGGATGTACCATATTGTCGTTCCAATACTTGCCGATGGAAAGCACTTGGAAGTCTGCGATTCGTTCCCCTGTCACGGAAGAGATCATTGCCACTGGCCGAGTTGGCATGACTCCAGGTGTAAGCGAGCCAAGTGCTTCAAGGTATTCCTGCGAGACGTTCTTCATCGATGGAGAGTGGTATGCTACCCCTGTTGTAATCTTGCGCGCAAATATTCCATCCACTTCTAAGTGGCGTTGAAGTGCGTCCAAAGTTGACTCGACACCTGAAAGAGTGACATTTTGGGGACTGTTGAGGCACGCGATAGTAATATTCTCAAATTTCGATTCAGATTTTAGACTTTGAATGTATGAATATACCTTTTCAGCAGGAATATTGACAGACATCATAGCTCCCGGTTCATTTGTTGAAGAAAGTTGAAGTTTTCGGGTAATTTTACCTCTGAAAAAGGCTACTTTGCAAGCTGATTCGAGGGAAATACCTCCAACGGCATATCTGAAAAGAAAAATTGTTAGAAAGGCGTTGTTTCAACCTTGCCAGAAACCACTTACGCTGCAGCAATCTCTCCTGAGGAATGGCCCACTACAGCAGTTGGCAGTATGCCAAATATTCGAAGCAAGTCCACAAGTGCAATTTGCAGAGCAGTACAAAGAGGCTGGCTATATTCCGGATTGTCTATTTTGGACTGATCGGCATCTCTTCGAAGCTCCTCTGTATGTTGTCAGGGTAGGGGGCACAATAAGGAGAGGAAGCAAATGGCTTACCTAAAAGTGACCAAGTGCTGCCCAATTCGTGGAAAGCAGCCTCTGAGCGACGAAGAGACGCCTCAAATACGGGAAAGTTACACAACTCAATCCCCATCTGATAGTACTGTGCTCCTTGACCAGTGAACACAAATGTGGCATTGGCGGATTTGCCAGATCTTTTTGGCTGGGAAAGTTTGCTTTGGAGATCTCGTAAATCGCTTAAACTGTCAACAACTGCGAACGATCTCCACGCCATCAAAGATCTCTGACGGGCTAATATATCCGCAAGTCCTGACAGATATAACGGTTCATCAGAAGGGTCGATAGCGAAATCTTGGAAGTAAGAAATGTACGCTTCTGAAAGGCGAGTCACTCCACCTTCGTCCGCGGAGCTCCATACTAGGAGTTTCGAGGATCGAGAGTTGTTCTTCAAATTGCCATCAACACCTTTGACTTCTGTATCAGATTGCTTAGCTCTACACTTTGACAGAAGTAGGTCTTCCTGCGATGGCGGCTCTGCTACAGAGCAGTGGTTGCCGGAGAGTGAACGAGCCTTTAGAAAGTGGTATGCGTCTTCTATTATGCAGTGAGAATTGGAACCTCCAAAGCCAAAAGAGTTAACAGAAACTCTTCGAAGTCCGCTGCTCGGCCACGGTGTGATTTCTGTTGGGAACTGAGGGCTTTTATCAGCAGAATTGATGGAACCGTCTCATTTGAGTTTTACCTTGAGGTTGGAAAAATCAACGTCAATGCTTCCATTGACTTTCTTGAAGTTCGCATTCGGTGGGATTACACCTTTTTCAAGCACAAGAATTGTTTTTATTATTGCGGCAATTCCAGCGCCGCCTTCCAAATGGCCGATATTAGCCTTCAATGCCCCACTGTAGTCGACTTGTATCAGTATAAGGAACTAAATCTACAATGTGTTGCAGGACTTACATAAACAGCGGTTCGCTTGGGCTTCTATGTACACGGAAAACGCTTCCGATAGCTTCTGCTTCAATTGGATCTCCTATTGGAGTGCCAGTTCCTATGATGATGACATCAGAATTTTGAGTTTTTCTTTTGCGAATATTTCAGCGTTTTACCGTGAGCTTCAAAGTATCGGGTCCTTCTTAGGTCAAGTCCAGCTTTCGAGTAAGTTTCTCTGATAAGCAGTGCCTGAGCATCCCTGCTTGGCTGAGTTATGCCAGGAGTTCGGCCATCTGAATTGGATTGCGTTGATCGAATCACTGCCCTAATCGTGTCGCCGTCCCGAATGGCATCCGAAACTCGTTTCAAAACCGCGACTCCTATGCCTTCACCTCTTGCGTATCCATTGGCTCTGCTGTCAAAGCTATAGCACTTGCTATCAGGTGATAAGAATCCCATATTGTTTAACGAAATCCAGGATTCTAATCCATAGTTGAGACTAGATCCAGCAACAAGTGCCTAGCGAGGATATTAGCACAGGATACAGCACATCAGCACGTGGAAAACATACCATCGTAGAGTCTCCGTTACGTAAACCTTGGCAAGCAAAATCCAATGCCATCAAGCTGCTTGAACAAGCAGAGTCAAGATTTATACTTGGGCCTCGAAGATTGTAAAACCAACTAAGACGATTTGCAAGTAGAGATAGACCCGACCCGGTTGCAGAATATTTGGGAATATCATCAGCTGTCTTCATCGTCGTGAATCGGTAGTCATCAGCCATAGAGCCTGTGTACACAGCTGTCTTAGAGCCTGCCACTTTCTCAATTGTGTTTCCAGCTACATTGATTAGCTTAGAAGTCCTCTGGTCTTATAACAAGGAGGCAACATACAGTTTTCTAGTGCATGATAGGCAGTTTCGAGGAGCAAGCGGTGTTGCGGATCCATGGCTGTTGCTTCTTCAGCAGTGATAGAAAAGAAAGCTGCATCAAATGCAGCTATGTCCTCCGTCATAAAGTGTCCCCCACGAGAGTGAAGCTATTCCATTAGCCGAAAGAGCAAAAGACGCAAAGTTTGTGTAACATACTGTGCACATCTTTCTTTTATCGGGGTGAAAAAATCCAGCGATATTAAGACGATCCTCTGGCCATTCGGTCATGGCACACCTCTTCTCCTGAAGCATTTTCCAAAACGAAGCAGGAGTGAGAGCATCTTGTGGAAGTTTAAAGGAATACCCAATTATGGCAATTGGCTCAAGAATATCTTGTTCTTCATCGTTAAACGACAGATTGTCAGAAGTGGATTGGGAGTCGCGCTCGTTGGAAAAGTCTTCGTGTTTATTGTCGGAAGAGTCATTGTCTGTACTGCTAGAGTTTGTTGTACAAGCATGAGGAGCCATTGGTAATATTATAACCTCAATGTTGAAAGAATGGAATCAAAATGATGTTTGTCGGTTCATACAGCAGCTGTTATTCTACCACCAAGGAAGTATTCACAGCACATCTGAATTGAGAGAATAGAGTATATAGTTTCCTGGGTTTCAACGTCCGTGGAGCCTTCAGTGTATAAGAGTCTGTCGAGATAACAGAATACTGCAAGACTGAGAACGAGTGGCAACAGAACCAGAAATGGTTGAGTGGACACTTCGGCCCCATCTCACTTACCCCTTCGGTTCCTGCCTTGCGAGATAGACTTGGCCCTTCCGCTCCGTAAGCCACAATATCCACATAGCATCCACAAAAGTAACTCTCAGCTCTCTGTGCGGCGCAGTTTGGATCCATAGGAAAACTTTCTGCCAAATCTGCCGCGATAGTACATGGCGTTGTCTTTCTCCGAGAGTAACATCGCGTCGATCTGCTCCTGGCTATACTCGTGCTCAGGAATCCACCATTCATTTGCCGGAAGTTATTCAAGTTCCACTATCCAACACCAACTGCATCTGAATGGTGCAGATAGGGGTCGAAGAAGGTGATCAACGGTAGCGACAAGCAATCTGCACGTAGAAACGTGCCTATAAAGTGCCCCTTTTTAGCCGACCTACACGGGTCTGAGCCTTCATTTTCAATCAGAGAACGCCAGAAAGATGCTTGAACGGCGGCATCGAGCAGGAGACTGGACAATCTTTTTCTTTCTACTTCTACCGAGTATATACTCCGTTAACCATTTTAGTTTCACACTTAGACATCATTTTCATTCGGTTCGTACCTACCATCAATCTGTGCTGCAGGGGCGCTGAGTCCTGGATGTTGCGCCAAGCTCGGCACTTTTGATCATCCGTTCCAACGCTCGTGAGTGTGCTACCCGTATATATGCGCGCAAGTATGACCACCCATGTAGCCCTACCATTCCCGTGAATAATGGTGTTGGTTAATATGCAGGATCGGGCGAGGCAGTATGCAATGCAGTTGGAAGGCCGAGAACGTGCCGGAGTGGTCAGGATTATGAGCCTCCGACACGATTCCAATATTTCACTATCTGTTCTGTGTCACTACTCAATGGAGTCCCCTCACTGGTTAGACTTTCCTGCAATTTCCTTGATTCTGCTCTTTTACCCGTGCTCGTAAATCATCGTTAACTTTGAGTAAGCCCATAGAGAAATCATCTCCCAATCAGTTTCATGACTGGTTAGATTTACATCGTGGATCGTTTAGATATTCTTGATCAAGCACTGGGAGATGATTTGACTTGCTTGAGGCCATCAACATCTTATCTGTACCTTGCAAGACCATGGTTACGAAGAACTTTATCTTTGTACTAGAAATCTCGCTTTATGTTGGCTACTATTAAATTTCAGTGCATTGTCAGTGCTCGCTCTATTGTTCTCCGAATTATCCGAACAGTTTTCTCCATATCTGTTTTATCTTGCGATCCAGGAATTGCATGCCCTTTCTGATGCACATACTCCTCTCTCGTATCTTTGAGGCACAGGTCTCTCAAAACAGGCCCAAAGGTAGGGTATAAAAAATCGTTCGAGCCCCATATATGTGCGGTTGGGATTTGAATCTTCCCCGCATCAATTTTTGGGTCCAATTGGCGAAGTTCCTTCCTCTCCAATATCGAAACTGGGTCCCCGGGAATTCCTCCAGAAAAGGAAATTGCGCATTTGAAAGTCTGATTAATCTGCTGCCTCCCAGGCTGCATATTTGACCTGTGAATCAAGAGGGTAGCAGCGAGTGCGGCCCCAGCTGAGAACGCCAGTAATCCATCAAAAGGGCCCGAATCGTCCACAAATGTCTCAAGGTCACGCAATGCTTCACTGCAGCTTTGGACCGATGTTTCGTCTGACCACGTGAAAGTTTCCGTGTCTGCAGCTGCAATTTGTGAAATGCCTGAGACATGTGGTTAACTCGAGCGCGAATGAGCAGGAAGAATGAGTTAATCTCGTACCTGGGGCCATGGGATATGGGACTGCACCTTCCACAAACTCATACGTATGGCTACTGCCTAATTCATAGCGTATTGCAGCTTTGGAAATTGTTAAATCATTCCTCGGTAGCATTGATATTAAAGGGACTCTGTTGAAGGGTTAATACCTGTTTGTAAGGCAAATATCTGCGTTGATCTCAGTCAGTAACTCAGACATGGTGCATTCTCATAGCCTCCCTTCCAATACACACAATGGCTGAAAGCCATGAAAGAATGGACGATAAGAATTGAGTAGCATTTTACCTCGCTATTCGTGCCCATGCCATGCAGGCAAAGGAAATGCATTATACTTCCGCCACTGAGATATTCCTTACTACTGAATGGAAAGTTGACTAGGGGATTTCAAGTCTATTTTGAATTTATTTGTTATTTGTGCCTTCTCTTTGTAGTCCCAGGCTTAACGTGTGCTTGAACCTGGTAGGCAGGCTAGGTGGGGACGGTCTTGCTATGTTCCAATAACACCGGCTTATCCCGGAGTTTGGAGACACCTCAGCAATCCTGGATACATTCTTGGCATATGATAACCCTCCATATAATTTGAAGGCAGCAACCGCCCGAGGTGGCTGGCTCCGTCCGGGAGCCATCTGCACTGCAACCTGGTTGTTGGTTCCAAGGCTCCCGGCTAAAGTCGTCCACTACCTCCAGTGGCCTACAATAACCGCCCCACATGGGCAGAAGATCATGCCTGCGGATGAAAGCCACGGCGGTTGCCCGATTCTTTTGTCGAGAGGGTGTTTTTGATGACCGTCACTTTGCCATTGAGCGTTTCAAAGAACAACCGCATCTACAATGACGTTTGCTTCAGTTGATGGCATCGCCCTAATTACAGGAGTAATGAAGACTATCCAATGTACTATTGAGAATATCTGCTGATCATCTGTTCTACAGGCAGGGGCTGGCATCGGCGCAGAAACTGGGTATGCCTTCGCGGAAGCAGGAGCCCTCGGTGCAGTATTTGCAGATCTCAATCACGAGAATGCCACTGCAAATGCAGAAAGGTGCAAAGAATTCGCCATAAATCCTAAGTTCCGCGCACTAGGTATTCAAGTCGATGTTACCAACCCAGAGAGTGTTCAAGCAATGGTGGACTTCTGTGTTAAGGAGTTCTCGAGTATTGACTACTTTGTTCACAGCGCTGGTGTAAGAAGAGCAAAGTCTCTATCATCGAGAGCAATAGGGTTGACAAGCAAATATCTAGGTCGGAGCAACTTCACTGGCCCCCACAGCAGACTTGAACATTGAGAATTTCGAAAATACACTCTCAGTGAATGCCAAGGGCACAATGCTATGCGTTCGAGCTGTCTCAAAAGCTATGGCTTCCCAAGAACCTCGACGTCATAAAGGTCGTCATGGTCAAGAACGAAACCTCGGGAGAGGCTGCATCATCAACATTGGCTCTGTGATGTCTCATATTGCCGGACCAGGCATGATGGCTTACGCAGCGTCAAAACATGCTCTTCTCGGAATTACCAAAGTTGCTGGTTAGTATAATTGTGTCCTGAACGTAATTTTGGATTGCCAATTAACATAGAGCAGCTTTGGACAATGCGAAGTATGAGATTCGAGTTAATGCTTTGTGCCCTTCATGGGTCGCAACCCCGATGCTTGAGCGAAGCATTGGCCGTTGGGCGGGCTTGGAGAAAATTATAGCAGCTGTGTCTCCTGCAAAACGTCCTGCTTCCCCAGAAGAGGTTGCAAATATGGCGGTGTTCATGTGCAGTCCTTCCGCCACTTATGTAAATGGCACTGGACTCATAATCGATGCAGGATTGACCGTAACTGCCAATGTGTAGAGTACTCACATTTAATGGGATGTCACTTGAATACCATGAAATATCTGCAATTTAAAAGTTATCCAATTGCCTCATTTTGATACGAAAGTAAATTCTTCGGGAAATTTGCAACCGATAAATAGTTTTGAGGAGTTCATGATCCCATACTTTGGAGTGCTGTGAGAGACAGGTCTTGGTAGGATTCAAGCAGACAGTGGCGGCACGCTGGATTAATTATCCTGATGCATTTCTCCAGCTTTCCAAGCCCCAAACTGACAGTTAATTTACATCTGGTATCTCTATACTTTGATCTGCTTCGACTGCCACATCATCAATGATGATGGAATCTGTGCCGCAGCAAATGCGATAAGGATCCGGAATTGCAAGTTATAGCCACCAGCATAAACCATCCTAACCTTTTCTTGGACCGCCGGTGTCAAAGTCACGAGACTCTTCGTGGACTGCATTAAAGCATCCTTCTCGTGCTCGGTCAAGAGAACATCTAGTCGGGAGTTGACGTAGCCTTTGTATGCAGCAGTAACGATTGCGAGCCCAATAACACCTCCCATCATTCTGAATTGTGATACGGCACCAATCGCTACGGCTGAGAGAGAAGATAAATTAGTTTTGTGCAATACCAGAAGCTATAGATAATTGTACCTTTGTCACGAACCTCCTTAATGGAATAAGGTGTCATTATGATGAGGGTTGAAATGTTGATGCCTACTCCAAATCCCGCAATAACCTGGTACCCATATTGCTCTGGTACCATCCCTGCTGTCAATGGAAGAGTTGACAGAAGTGCAAAGCCAATGACCTGCAAGCAAGAGGCTCCAATGACCAAGTAAATTGGCGGAACTTTAAACTTGCCAGCGATAGCTGCAGATACGGCAGATCCAATTGGTGCCGCAAGGGTGAAAGGTATCAGTCGTATACCTGCACTGAGAGCTGATGCATTGTTGACGACCTGAAAGCGCTGTGGAAGTTGAAAGATGGTGACGAACCATGGCGCTCCGAGGAACAAAGCATTGCTGTAGCGCGATTAGAAATACATCGAGGTGCTGAGGTATACAGGCCATCATTACTCACAAAGTCATACCCATCCATATTCTACTAGTCATGAGTCTCCAAGGAAAGACAGGTTCAGCTGATCTTTGGTTCTGGGTAACCCTGCGTTCCCAGAAAACAAAGACTAGCCATGAACACCCAGAAATAACCAAACACACAACCACAAAGGATGATTTCCAAGCATACTTTTGTCCCGCCTCTTCAAGAGGGGCAACGAGCAGCGTAGTTGCGATCAAGAGCAATGCTGCTCCAAGAAAATCAACTCTCTTAAATGTTTCCTTCGACAGTAGTGCTGTCGCCTGGCGATATTGCCCTGTTTGACCATGATAGGGGAAGTTATTCGGAAGGCATATCAGAAGAGCTACTACAGCCAGAACCCCTAAAGGCACGCTTTCAATGACAATTAGCTCTAAAATAAAACATTCACCCATTGCGTACTTACTTCAGTAAGAAAATCCACCTCCATGTACCTGAATGATTTAGAGCGCCGCCGATAATTGGGCCCAAAAGTAAGGACAGTGAAAATACTACCGAAACGCTGCTTGTGTATTTTGGATATGATTCTGGAGGGACGAGCTCAATAAAGATAATAGAGGCGAGGGCAAAGTTTCCTCCACCACCAAGTCCCTGGAATGCCCGAAGAGCAATACTATGTTATGTATCAGCTTTGTCACGACCTTTCGTTATGAAGACTCACAGCTGCGTCATGGACTGAGAGGCACCGCAAGCCCCTGAAAATATAGTAAATGCTGCGACTGCCGTCACAGCAAAGAATTTCCTGCCAAAGATATCACTGAGCTTTGCCCATATAATGAGCATGCCTACACCATATTGTGAGTATACTTCGAAATATTCTAACATGATGGAATTGATACTTACTCACATATCCGAGCATATAAGCAGATATAATCCAGCTGCTTTCGCTGAAAGAATTGAGATCGTTTGTGATAGATATTATAGAAGTTGTGACAATAGGTATTTCCAAGTTCGTAAGGAATAACATGGTCGAAAGTCTGTACACTGTATTAGCTTTCCACGGCTTGAGAGAATGTAAGTAAGACCATCTCACGCTCCCGTGATGATCCAAAGCCTTGGCCCTCTCAAGTACACAATTTCTGTGACATTATCTACACTAGTGACTTTCTCGTTCTTTGAGGAGTTGCTTTCCACTTCTTTCTTCTCTTGTTGTGGTGTATCCTGAACCGTTGGTTCGCCCTTTTGCGACATGTTCTTTTGAAAATGAGGTTCTTCCGAGTTTGTTGCAGATATGGAGTCTGTCATGTCCTTCGAATGGTCTGCTGCCAAAGCAGATGCCATCATCGATCTGATAACGGGAAGTTTAAAAAGTCGCAAAAGTGCCTGAGCTGACCAAATGTCCACCTAACCTTCCAACACGTTGTGGTTGCGTAAGATTTCAACTTACCACCCTCGCTTGGCGGGAGATTAAAAAATGTTGGTGATGCGGCATTGGTGGTGGCTAAACACAACCTGGTCTTACTTGCTCAACACAACATGGATTCATAGGCAGGGGTGAGGAGGAGGCCATAGGTATTGTTCTGTACCAACTCCGAAAGTGTTCCTGCACCTCGTAACGGCAAAACATACATGTACCAGAGATAGCAAAATCCCGATCTCCAGATATTGGATGATAGTGCGAGACAGCGGGTACAGCGGTCCGCTGCAGCCTCCATGGTCTTCATGCATGTGCCTGCTGGTGTGAGGCGCCAAATGTTGGGAACAATGTAACCCTATATTCATAGCCCTGCAAAGAGACGGGAGCGGAGCTGTCATTCGCTACCAGACTGTCGGGTCTACACCAGTCCAAAGGCCACCTGCACTTCGTAAGAGTGTTGCGACAAGCCAAGTAACTTCGCCTCAATAACGCCGGCAAGTGTTTCGAGCTTGACATGAGGTTCCACATCGCTAGAGCACTCTCTCCAGGACAAGGAAAAACTCCTAAGAATGTCAAATCGAGGGTATTCCTTGCGACATGGTTAAATGTTAAGCTCCGTATATGGTCTGAAGAGTGTCAATCTAGGTTAAAGACAGTGTTTTGTTGGTGATTGAAGTGAAAGCAATTCTGATTGGGCAGAACTATTGGAAACCCCCACCACACAACGCATTTCGAAAAGACCCTGAGGTCGTGTTCTTTTTCCGAAAAACAGAAACCTCTGCACCAAAATAATCTGCAGCATGGGGGACAAGCCATCGAGCATCTGCCGGTCAACGGATTGAGAAGACACCACAGCGCCACGAGATGTTCTGCAGAGAGCCAACCCCCTGCCTCAGAGGCTTCGGAATGCTGGGATGAGTGTGGACGAGATCTCTTCAGCTCATGCAGCCTCTCCAGGTAAATCCTGAGTCGAAACTGCAGAACTGTAAACATGGGTATTTTGTCTATATTGTTTACCGTAAACTACTTCCTTCCGCATTCATCCTCTAGCAGGCACCTCCAACACATGGAGGCGGCTGATCGCTTATGAATACAGCATATATTGCCATCCTTCGAGTAACTCGTAAATGCTGATAGTGGACAAGGTAATCCTCTATCGCTCGATCTTGGAGGTTTGGTAATACTGATCTCGGCAACGTCGAGCTACGCCTTCCAACTACATCTTGCAGTGTTCGAAGATGTTTTCCAACAATCCACTTTGTAGAGTCCAACATACCCCACAGTACATCAGAACACCCGATGATGTGCCTGTTTCTGCCCCATAATATGCCTTGGCAAGTCCAGTTGACTATTTGGATAAGTCACGGCATGTTTTGCAAAGGTTGACCTCAATTCCACGCCAAGTGCCAGGTTGCCAAATTGTCCGAACCGAGACTTCTGAATACGAAGCAGCAATAGCAACCACTTCGCTCCTCAACTGATCTTCCAGCCCACGATAGCTTCAGCCATGGACCCCGCCAAGATCAAAGCATTACTCGAAGGCCCGGCATCACCCTCTCCACCCGGACTTGGTCACAATTATGTCAATCCTCCAAATTTTGGACATGCAATGCTAGTGGTCCAGACGATCTTTCTAGTTATCCCTACCTTATGCGTTTTCATTCGTGTCTATACAAAGCTGCGAATCAATAGAAAGTGCAGTCTGGAAGATTGTAAGTCAAATGAAAACAAGTATTGCAGTGGTCCAAAGCTAAACTTTGGTAGATCTATGTGTACTTGCCTGGGTAAGAATTAGACGACTTGCTTTACTAGATTCCGCTAATGAGAAAGGCAATATACATTGGCTTGTACGTTCCTAGCAGACTCGCAAGTGAAGTTGGCTGTCGACACCAGTGGGATGTGCAACTCAAGAACTTGAAACTTTTCTTATACGTTAGTATTTGTTCATTCCAATGCGATGAGCAACTTACAAAAATATCCCCCAGCAAATTCATATTGGTTATATCCTCTATGGATGCGTGGTCTTTACGATCAAGGCCTCAATCCTCATCCAGTACATTCGAATATTCTCGTCGGTTGAAAAACATGTCTTCTACTGGACATGCCATGCTTTGATCTGGATCAATTTCGTCTTTTATTCAGCTTGTTTCTTCTTAGAAACGTTTTCCTGTAAACCGATTGCCAAGGCATGGGATCCCCTAATCAAGACAGGTAGTTGTCTAGATGTTCAAAAAGTCAACATCGCAGCCGCAGCTATGAATGTGGTTTCTGATTTCGTGATCCTTCTTCTCCCTCAACCGATTATCTGGCGACTGAATATGGGCTTCAAGCAGCGCTTAGGCGTATCTTCTATCTTTGCGGTAGCTCTCTTGTAAGTCCACACAATCGCTCACAGGACCACACACCCTCTAACCTTAGGATAGAGCCTGTATATCCGCAGCTGTACGTCTCTACTACTGCGTGAGACTCGCACACAGCAAAGACCTCACCTATGATGCTAGCATGATGGCCGTGTACATCTTCCCCGAACTGGGAATCGGAATCATCATCAGCTGTCTTCCCACCGTGCCAAAATTCTTCCGTACTCTCAGTGAAACGAAGACCTTCTCACGCTTTGGCACTTCAATTTTCTCGCTACTGGGTATAACGAAAGGCAGAACAGGTGGAAGTCATTCTCGAGAAATTAGCAAGCCATCTGGGAGGCACGTCGAAAAGAGTACACTGGGGACTTTTGATCGTTTGGTTGAGGAGCATGAGTTGCGGTCAAATTTCAAGAAAATCGTTGCTAAAGAAGCTAGAGATACAACACGAGAAGAAGGGGAGTTTGGGTCGTCGGCGGAATTGGTTGCGAGTAAGGGGTCGATTCTGAGGACGGTTCATGTTGAGACTACGTCTGAGGTTATTGGTGGGACGGGTATTGGTATCCCTCGAGCAACAAAGGCCTCAGATCCGGCTGCGACACTTTGGCAGGGAAACCACAATTATAAGGCAGCGGTATCACACCCTTCAACTTGAAGCTTGGATTGTTAGTATCTTTACTTTTCATAGGATGGAAATTCGAGAAGAGTTTTTATGAAATGACAAATGAAATCATTCCATAATGTCTGAGAATTGGAAAGCCTCCAGAGAATGCCACTTGCTCGCAGAAGCGTCGCTGGACCAGTTACTCTTTTAAAGAGTAGAGAGATGAGACAGAGACATATTTACAGGCTAAAGGGCTAAGATAATAAATGGATATCCGCACACTAGAGCATTCATTCATACTACAAAGCAAGTGTTCCCTGAATCTGCATGTTTCGGAAGCGTCAACCTCCCAAAAGCACGACCTCAATCCCGCAGTTGACTTCTTGAAGGGTCATCCCACTATAGCGTTGCCAGCAACTGAAAATACCCACTTTAACTAGTCAAACAATTAGCTCAGGGAATAGTTGAATAGATGGATGCAGGATACGATGACGCAAGAAGCACGGAGATGGAATCAGTTTGATAACTCGAAAAGAGAACGGAGACAGGAAGAGTGTGCAACGCGGGCTGGCGGGGTATGGGAAGGGAAATCTTCACCTGGCACTTGCCAAGACCGCGAACACCAAGACAGATCAGGAGGTCACACGGCCGAAGGAGTATGTTAAAGGTGTAAGATTAGATCAATTATGTCTCTATTCATAACGAACAAATTCTTAACGCATCTGAATCTATGACCATAAGTGACCATTCGCCAACCTTGCAACCGTCATTGTAACCAGCAAGAAGCGGGAATCGCCAAATTCCAAACATACGCCAAGCAGAAAACATCTAAGAGCTGGGTATTTGTGCGAATTCATAGCCTCATAACTTTGCTTTAACGTCTTTAGCAGATGCGCTCGCCTCTTTGTTGACGACCACATCGCCGCTCTTGTCACTGTTTCCGAAGAAGATGACTTCGACGGTTAAATCATCCCTATATATTATTAGTCATTTGTTTGAATATTGAGGGTGTCAAGAGGTATACCTGTATCGTCTTGAATATGGTGATGGAAGTGTCAACAAAGCGCACACCATATCCTTGTCTTTCCCTCCGAGAGCATTTCGGACCAAATGGGTTGCCACATTCTTGTCTTCCACCACGAATCTAGCATCCTCGCCACCTTTTACACCCCATTGTTGTTGTCTGATTGGGGTCTTTTGGCCATCCTTTTGTGTCTTAGCTTTGCTTTGCTCAACTGGCAATCCCTTTTGTTGATTTGAGAACATCTTGATCCATGAGCTTGCACCATTGCCATTTGTCTCATTGGTCTGCTTTTCAATCCATTGACCCACAAGACCAACGACTTCTTCATTCGTAAGCATTTCCCAGAGTCCGTCCGTTGCCATGACCACAAAGTCGCCCTTCTCAGGCTCGATTTTGGTTGTTGTAACTACAGGTTCAGCAGTGACATATGGTGGAGTCCGAAGTTGATTGGAAGGCGTTCTGCCGAAGAAAGATTGCTTTAGACGCTCTGAAACCTCCCGAGTCCACTTATAACTCGCATCTCCGAAAGCACGTGAGGGTTCAAGACCTCCCAAGACACGGCCGTTTCGAATGACATGTTCCTCTCCTGGATGTAATTTGCGCATACGTGCTTCCTCATCAGGATTGCTACCAGTCTGGTCAACGGAAAGGGGTGTTGCAACCCACTTCCCGCTCTCGCCTCGTCGACCAAGGATAGCACGAGAATCTCCCGTGCATGCAACTCTCAGAAGTTTCGTGTTGCTATCATAGAACGAGAGAAGAGCACAAGATCCCGATAATGCAGGAGCCAAGAGTTCCGCGGCAACAAGCTTTGAACCTGCTTTGAGCACCTTTTCAACAGACTCGTGGACGATTTCATGGTCTAAGCGGTTGAACCCGGTTTTAATTGCGGCCTCGATGGCTTCGGATGAAGGCGTATCGACTAAGGGATCAGCAAGTGCAGCCTTGTAGGTCGAATTCAATTCTCTTGCCACGAAATTTATCAGAACTTGACGAAGTTTCGCAGATGTAGTCCAGCCACTGTTTGTTGTTAGCATAACATCCATCATAGCCAGGGATATACGTACGAATGGCCGTCGAATACACCCCAGAACATCCAATCGCTAGATGGGTTTTGGGCAGCAGTCGCAGTACCTAAAGCTTTGGGCAATTCGATAATCTTCTCCGAATGGTCGTCCTCTATTGGATCATTGCTAGGTATTTGTACAACATCATATCTTACAACCCCATTTCCACGCCCAATTAAGTAGGATTCCTCGTTCCGTCTAAGCTTCTGGGTGGCTTGCTCTGGGGTCAACATCTCTAACACTTTTCGTCCTGAGTCGTCTGTATCCTTGGTAATAGGTTCGTTCCCCTGAATTGCCCCAGTATACAAATTGTCTGGCCCAATAATCAACGCCTTCCTCTGCACTTCCTCTTCTGTCGGCGCTGGCTGCGGGAACGAGTAGGTAGGTGTGCTCGAGATGCCTCGGGATTGCTGAGCTTGCGTTACAGAGGCAGGGTTCGAATATCCTCCGTTTGCCAAGTCCCCACTTTGTCCTTTATATGTGTACCAAGCCCCATATCCCACTAATCCTGATATCACTGCTACGGAAAACCGTCGAATGTACATCGATGAGGGCCCTTTGGGTGCGGCTGCCGGCTTGGATATCGAATCTGGTCGACCAGATGCGTGTCGAATTCCTAAAGCATAGTTTGAAGCTTGAAACTGTCCAGCACGACTGCGAAGAACCGAGTTTCGAGAGGGGGCGAGACGTGCTGTCCGAAAGGCTCTGACAGTTGCTCGACGCATCGGATTGTAGTGATTAGAGCTCAGAGCGACGTCTGAGGCCTGGTGTCAGAAGCGGCTTTGGCGACGATGAAGGGGTGCGCTAAAGGCGGTAGCGGGCTTGGAGTAAAGGCTATTTGAGTCGTGAAGGAGCGACGAAGGAGTAAAAGAGTGTGACAGATATTACTACCGCATTATGTACCGAAAAGGTCTCTCCAACTATCAACTGCAGAGTCTTGCTTGAGGCGTTCTCTCAGGCGCAAACGAAAGCCTTCAAGATGTTGATGATCGCGTGCAAGCCTGGAGCTCGGGACAGTTGGAACTGGCCCGAACCGGAATTCTGCCGCTTCTATGCGTCATTCACCGAAGCGCAACTTTGATTGTTTTCTTTTACGGCTTTCCACCAGGTGCAAAGTATTTAACAAGCCACCAATTTACAAGGTATTCCTTTTCCTTCCCCTTCTGCTTTCATCGAAATTCGGACCTTATTTACGAACGATGTCAAGCCGACAATTAAGAAAGCTGCAACAGCAGCGTGAGCTTGAGGAGCAAGCGAAACTGGCAGCACAGGAGGAAGAAGAGTCCGAGGAGGAAATTATCACGACATCGAAGCCCAAACCGAGCCTCTTTGCCAATTTCGCCGCCCTCGAAGACGAGAATGAAGATGAAGACGACGATGAGGAGACTGCTGAGAAGGAAACAGAAGATGTGAGCGAACACGAAGCCCCACCAGCCGCCCCTCCGAAGAAGCCCAAGAAGTCCAAGAAGAAGAAGAAAAGCAAGAACAAGCCCAAGGAAAAGCCAGCTGGGGAGAAGGATTCTGGGAACGGCGTGGACGATATCGATGCTGCTTTGGCAGAGCTAAATCTCAAGAAGCCTTCTGGGGATATTGAACGCCCCACGTTCACAGCAGATCCAGAATATGAGCGAATATGTGCATTGTTAGGTGTGAATACGCAACATCTTAAGGTCGCAAACGAAATGAGAAATTTGTTTGGCAAGACCGCTGGCGATAACCATGAAGAGCCTGCCGGGTCGAGGAGGGGTGGGAACAGAAGGCAAAGAGCTCAAAATCAGCCTGTGGATCTAGAAACAGCCTTGAAGGGACACCATCTTCCTGGGAAAGGACTCCCTGAGATCACGCTACGACGCAATATATTCATACAAGGCAAGGAGGATTGGCCAAAGGCACCAACTGGCGGGCTCGCTATGGCAATCGTCGATGACCAGAGAGGAACAGATGGCACAGTGGAGTTCAAGTACGAACACAATTCACAGTATCAAGCATTACAGCAAGCGTTCCAGGGCTTTGTGGAGATGGGAGATCCGCAAAACCTCATTGGTTTGCTTCAGAGAAATCGTACGTGCAATTCGCTATTGCAAGATCAACATGCTAATAATTGCCAGCTTACCATATATCGCTCCTTGGACAAGTCAGCAAGGTCGCGAAAGACCAAGGAGATCACTCTTTATCCTCAGATCTACTCGAGCGCGGACTTTTTAATTTCGGTCGAGCCTCCATGTCACTTTTTAGTACCAAAATAGCGGAAGGTAAAGCCAGACTTGATTTTACTAGGCCCGAGAACCGTGAAATATGGCTTATTGGATACCAATATATCAAGAGTTTGATTATGAAGGGCACGTATAGGACGGCGTTAGAATGGGCAAAGTTGCTCCTCGCCCTAAGTCCCGAAGATGATCCTTATTGCATGCGATTCATGATTCACCACCTCGCCCTGAGAGCTCACGAGTTCAATTGGGTCATGGACCTATTCGAGAGCGAATTGCCGCACGTTTGGGCTGAAGATCGAGAAGAAGACGGTCGAGAAGGAAATTCGATTGACCATTTCAAGCCGTCTCTGGCTTTCGCAGCTATGCAACTTCGAGAAGGCAAGCAAAGCAGAAAACTACTCTCAGAATCAATGCAAGAAGTCCCCTGGCTTTTCGTTCGACTTTTTAAAGAGCTGGATCTCACGGCCCCTCCCTCAATATGGGGTATTGAACCAAGAACAGATGCCGAGACTTTATTCTCAGAGATGTATGTGCTCCAGACCAAGGATCTGTGGAATACGCCAGAAGCAACAGCCCTGTTGATGGAAATAGCACACACCATTCCAAAGGTTGATATTGGCTTGGTGCCTCTTGTTCAGAATACAGAGATGAATCTCGACGTTGTCAGATTCGTGTATCTGGACAACAAGCCCGAACTTATGCGTTTAGTACCATCAGACCTCTTACATCGACGCAACAACTCAGACTCCGACCCACTGCCACCGATAATGAATATTTATTCCTACGAATCTCAAAGAGCAGCCATTGATGGGCCTCAGCAACCTCAAATGGGAGGCAACTTCTTCGACCCAATTGCAGCTCTGGCACGGCTCTTGCCAGGTCTGAGAATGCCTGATGCTAACGGCGATGTAAACGAGGAAGAAAACGAAGAGCTGAGGAGAGAATTCGAGGAGGAGATCGCGAACAGTGGAGATCTTGAGGTCCAAAATAGGCCTAACGGAGAACGAGCAATTAATATGCCTATGTCGCTGGCGAGACGATTGATGAGTATGATTTGGCCTGGTGGTGCGCCACCAGACTTGGTGGAGGACGAAGGAAATGATGAGGATGAGAATACGGATACTGATGATGAGATGCCTGAGTTGATAGATCAGTAGAGCGATATTCGCTTTAAATAACATACGACTATACGAGGCATGCAGTACTGGTCATGATTAGAGGAAGCTTTGAAGTTTATGGATGATGAGCGCTAGCAGACATGGCCACGTGAGTTTCCTCCCAACTACAAGGTCACGAAAGATCGCATCATTGTATGCGCAAAAGACGTGCATGAAATCGCTGTATGGATCTACCTCACGAACGCCCCCCTTGGCACCCCTATCCCGTCCCACAGGCTGAAACAATCCTCAAACTTGCTCATAAATCGCTCTCAAAACAGCGTCCAAATCACAATCCCGTCCCCTTTCTTCCTTCCCTGCAGGCAAAATAAAATATCAGACCGACCACATTCAAACGTGCGGAGGTAGATCAGATAGCGGCACGAGCCTTCCTTACTTCTTCTAGCCGATGATCAGTCACTCGTAATAAATAAATAGATTGTCGTGAGCAGGTTTCGCGCTGATGGGGTGAAACGGCTATGTGGCGGATCTGACCCTGAGCGGATTTCTAAGCTCGGGTTGCACTCTGTACTCGCTGACAACTATTTGCACTACTACCGTACTCCGTACCTGCTTTCTGCTACCTGTCCAGATAATAAATACCACTCGATCCCCGCGGCGCATTCACCTCTTCTCCTTTCTACTTGCAACACCAGAACAAAGACGATTATCAGTGATTCAGTGACGAGCCCCACTAAACGTTACCAACAAATTACCCCGCCATCGCAACATCGAGCGCAAACATCCTCTAGACCTCTATCACACACTTTCGCGCAAACAGATAAATCAGAAACAATGGCAGAACACAACTACAAATTCGATGTCACGATGTCGTGCGGTGGATGCTCGGGCGCTGTTACGAGGGTGCTCACTAAACTCGACGGTACGCCCTCTTCTTCTTTCCCTCCTTCCCATTCCCCTCCTCCTTCTCCCCTTCCTCTCCTCATTCTTCTCAATCCTTTGAAGAGCTTATACTGATATTCTGAGCAGGCGTCAAATCCTTCGACGTCTCCCTCGACACACAAACCGCGACCGTCGTCGCCGCTCCAGAATTGACATACGAGAAAGTCCTGCAGACGATACAGAAGACGGGGAAGAAGGTTACGGCCGGCGAGGCGGATGGGGAGAAGAAGAGTGTTGAGTTGATTGCTGAATAGAGGGATTTGTGAGGTGGAGGGCTTTGGGGTTGGGAGAACGGGTGATGGGAGGAATACTTTTAAGTGAGAAGTTGACACGATACACTTGGGGAGCTGTGAGGCTCCGGACAATACAATTCATTGATGATATATGGGTGTGTTGTGAACCTCATAGTGTATGGCGAGAATTATCACCAGGGCGAAGTCACACATTGGGAGATGGTGATCTCAGTGAGTACACCGAGAGGCTCTTTGTCTGGCAGGCCATATTGATACTCCAGTGAGCTGCCTTGATTCTACCCACCGTAGCTACGTCTCCACCCATGTATCTCGTCGTATATATCGCCCAAAAATCTCCCAAGCTTCTCATTTCCCAATATCCTCGATTCGGTCTCAGCAGCCAAAGCTTCATACATTGACAGCTGCTGCATGACTTCCATCAAATCCACATGTGCCTTGTGTACGCTTTAGCTGGTCGATAATCTGGCAAGGGATGATGTATCCATTGAATTTCATCGTCATCACTCTCTATCTCTCGCTAACCAAGATAAAAAATGCTCTTTCCGTCGATCAGGAAGTGGGTCTCTCTGTTTTCGAGATGCGCTATCTTGGGGAAATCTTCGTGGAAGTCTTGCAGAATGCCATAATTGGATGTTCAGTATAGCTGGGGATTTAGACTGTAGATATATTTATGGCGACAAAGAGCTTCAGCTCTGTGTCGGACGTCGATTTTACCGTTGCAAGGGTGTTTGGGAGCATGCCTGACAGTTCCATTTGTTCAAAGACTCACAACTAGCGAATATGTTTTGCTTCCTGAGCGTTATTACGTCTTTGGAGAAGTTTGTCCTTCTCTCCGCCTTTCTTGTTGGCTGTTTAATTGTGCTCACTTATTGCCTGTCGTATCAATTGCAATCTGATGGGGAGTAAGGGTTTCTTAGCAAGTCAAAGATGAACTAAGGTCAATTCGCTCATGGGTATTGTAGTGCTACTCAAAACAGGAAGAATGACGGACCAGGGGGTTCCTCCACTACCTCCATTCCTTTTCCCCAGTTGTCAGCTTCTACCATGCCAAGATTCTCGCTAAGTGGGGAAAAGAACCTCATACGTCTTTGCCTCCAATCTCAAAAGCTTGGTGCATACACCACTTTCCGCAGCAGAATCTCTCCAGATATACTAAAAGCAATCCTTTATTGCGTTGGCAGATTTATCCTATGCTCTTTTCCGCCAGATGGGTTCTCGTTCCCCGCTTCAATACTCGAGGATCTTCATTGACGAAATTTGCTGGAAGCAGCCCTTGCGCAATTAGCTTACCCAAAGCTCTGGCTCTGGTCCTTCCATCTGCCTTTGCCAGTTTTGCCATAAACTCCCAATTGCCTTGCTCTATCAGAATTTCATCGTCGGCTTCATTGTACGCTCGCAACCATGTCCCCAGCGAGACACCCTTGGGTACATAACCTCTCCAAGCAGGAGATCGACCAGTGGAATTTGTCCGAGGGGGTGGGGTGAACGTCGATTTCTTGCGATTATAAGGACTCAGATGAGGAGGTACGGAGAGTGACGCTGACGAGGCTAATGAGGCCATAGTTGTTGCTATGGAAGTCGTAGCCTCCGTGACTGAGGTGCTTTGGCTGCGTGGAGAGAACATCGCCTCGTTGCGAATGTCGCCTCTAGATGTGTTACTGTCTCTGGGAAGTCGGCTTTCGTGTCTTTCTTCGACTTTGCCTTCGTCCCCATCCTCATACTGGTCCTCATCGTCAATAGAAACTATTTCAAATCCATTCTTCAGTTTGAAGCCTCGGAATGAGCCTCATCCTCAGTATGTCGGTATCTTATCGCATCTCGAATTCCTTTCCACACAGAACCGATCAAAGGTCGACCATTTCGGCTCACATGCGCAAAAGCCGCGACTTCTTCAGGAATCTATTCGTCCTCGAGGTACAGCCCAGGTTTCATTTCTTTCACAACTTTAAGCACCTTGAGCTCTTTCTCTAGCCTCCATTCCTTGTCCAGTCGCGAACTTTCGGTGTAAAAATTACGGCCAATGTTCATTCGGTGTGCCTGGATTTGCTCAAAGGAAAGAGTTTTCTCGCTCATAAAGACAGCTTTCCTCTTCCAGTTATAGTACATTGGAATGTTTCTTCTGTTGTGAATCACCCTAATTAGTTCTTTGAACAATGTGCGATGGGTGCTGCGAACAGACAAGCATGGATCGTTCCCAAAAAGGGTACCTGCCTAACCTTACTCTAGGCTCAGTCACATCAATCACAAATGATGGCTCGATAGATACAAGTCCTTGGTCGTTGCGCCTCTTCTGGCAAGCTCTCGCCTTTTTCTCGGTATGCTTTGCAAGTCACTTCCAATTACATTTCGAGTAAGCCAAAGCTATTTTAATTCTGCAACCTAATAAAACCTACCTCAAGCTGACGCTCCATTCTTCCCTTCGAATCCTGCAATCCTTTCCACCACTCTTTTATTGGTTCTAGGACCTCATCTGGCTTCCGGCCGAGATCTATCTCTTTGGACAGAGTGACCCCAATATTAGTTCCGAGGACCTTGAAGCGGTTCCTAGGTTTTTCGAAAGATGCTTGCGGTAGTGCTCCTGAATTAAGAATGTTCGTTATGAAGAGTTGTTAAAAGAGCGTGGAAATTTTACTTCGTCTTCTTCTCCCCATATGATTAAAAGCTGAAAGTAGGTTTTGGCGTCTTGTCCCAGAATGGAAGGGGATGCTCACTCTAATCCACCCGCTCAACTTGAAGAAGGTGCGTCTCTGTTCCCCGTCTTCTCCACAAATTACTCATACGAGAGTTATTTTACCAACTAAAGGTGTGGTTGCCTTCGGCAAGAGCAACCATGATACCTTTCACAACATTATTTTCTTCAGTCAACCGCTTACAAGTGCCCACAGCTTCTATTCACCACAGGGAAACTGGCCAAATACACAGAAAGTACTTCATCAAAATTCCCCACATCGGCAGGAGTTTCCAGAGCTTCTTGTTCATTCTAGTCTTTAGACCTCCTCTCATCATTACTCTAGAAAACTTGATAACACTGTCATTCCCATCTTCTCTCAAGGATCGCCATCGACAAAGTTTACCGGAAGTTGCTTATACTCAAGTAAAATCTTTATCGCCTCATCTCTCGTGCAGCCATCTTCTCTCGCTGCCTTAGCCTTAGCTTTATCACCTTTGAACTTTCCCTCCATCATCAAATTGGCTTTTTCACACCAAAACTCCCATTCTTTATCGGCGATGCCCTCGGGATCCTTTTTCCTCGTGGTAGCGGCAAACCCACCATACTTGTTCTTGGATGGATTGTACGATGGGCCTGGGCGATGGTAAAGGCCGTGAGTCTGGACTGCTATGCTGGATTTGACTCCCGTTATCGGGTGGCTAATATGAGGTCTTTCTTCTTTTCGGCCGATTATTTTTTCTTCGCGGTTGGCCTTCCCCTCGATACTATCAGTTCGCTCAGTTTTTGGGGTGTTTCTGTCAACGAAGCCTTCATTTGGCGAACGCTCGATCACTTTCCCATCTTGACCATCTATGGGCTCCTTGTCGTCTCTTAAGCCCTGCTCAATCACACCCCACTCCTCCTCAATGCGTCGATATCCTATCAACTTCTGGTGATTTCTCCATTCTCCCTCCGTTAGTGGTCGTCCATCACGCTTCACCTCAAGGAACGCGGCCGGAAGATGTTCAAGCCAGATCCTTTGATGAGTGCAAGCATCACCAGCCTCTCTCGTTTCCTTCAATTCAGCCTCGATATTGCGAGACTCGTCTAGAACTGGACTTCCGTGGTATAAGCGATGCCCACTTGTCAAGAGATACTTCTGCAGTTCGGCGAAGGGAAGGGTGTTTTGAGTCATGTGCCGACATTCTCGTATGAAATCGTATTTCCGCTGGATCCTTAATCTAACGAGAAACCTACGGATCAGCTCAATCTAAAAGCAAAAGACGTGGAACTAGAGTTTGAGAATAACACTAATCTAGGCTCCGGTTCTGTAAAATCTATCACAAAGGCCGGCTCGAGCACAATTCGGTCAACCTCGAAACACGCCCTCTGGTATATCCTGACTTCTTTTCCTGTCTCGTTCTGCAAGCTCTAGATTTCATTAGAACTTTCACCATCTTCTTCTAGTTATATTACTGACTTTAAGCTTACTCTCCCACTCCTCCAAATCCCCATCTCGACTGGCCTACCACTCTGTGATCTCACTCTCCTACTACAACCATTTAGTAACGTTCTTCTTTTTTTTTAATGAAATATTCGCATTTATCTGTGACCCCGCCGTATACAAGGAGCGCTCGTAGGAGGCAGGTCTTGTCCCATACGTGGGAGGCGTATGCTGTAGCAGTGCCCTCGAGCTTTGATGCAAGTGGAGTGGTGCTTTGCACTTCTGTTGTCTGGGTAGGTTGGCAGAGGTTGCGGAAAGTTCAATACGCGATGAAGATGAACGGTTAACACTTTTATTTCTTGTTCAAAGAGTCTCCTGCATTCAACGTTCATTACTACGCCATCGAGTTGCTTCTTTCAGCTTCCGAAAAGCCTTTGAGCGGAAATACATAGTAACATCTAGAAGTTATGAATACTCTCATCTTGCCCACAGCCAGACCTTGAAATTTTCATCCTCACTTCTGTTTTTGCTAGGAAGTTTGCCGCCTGGCTCGTATGGATCTCTAACACAAATCGGCAAGTTCCTTCTGCTTGTAATTTTGCCTACAGGGGGGGATTCCGGGGAGTTGCAAGGTCTTGCTATTCAAACTTGAAGGACTTCAGTAGTTCTTCCGCTGCTCATATCATAGGTTCGGTTAGTCTAATTCTACAAGAAGTAACTGTCATCTTCTATTTTCAATCAAAGAATATACTTGCCTCTTTTATGTACAGTTCAACATACGCATAACAATTCAATAATGTCCAAAGGCCTTAAATGTAGAAAAGTGGCATACAAGATTTATGCCGTTTCAGTCGACGTCTCTATTTGGAAATTGGAACTATTCTCTAAATATCCATTTTCAATGTGAACGGGATAGTTTACCTCTATTACCGCCCACCGAGTTCCAGCACAATATTGGCAATAACCCCAATGGGGTCACACGCCTCCATCTTTTGCCTCATCACTTCTATCCTCTTCTCAAATCCTTTATCACCCAAAATGATCTCAACACCCTCCCGGACCATCTCTGAGCTCGGCGTCCCGGTCTTCAAATTGATTCCAATTCCAGCCCAAGCAACCCTCGCAGCATTCTCCGGCTTCTCTTCAGTACTCCCGGCGACCACCAATGGTACACCGTTCGCAACAGCATGCTGGACAGCTCCATATCCACCATTCGTGACGAACACGTCACAGAATGGCAGCAGTTCATCGAAAGGAACGAAGTCTGCAACTCGAACATTCGAAGGAGTACAGTATGAAGGTGAAAGGGTGGCGTTTCGAGCACCGAGCACCGCAATGACGAGAACACCGGGATTTCCGGATAGTGCTGACATGGTGGGCAACAAGAGATGAGTCGGCGATGTAGAGAATGTTCCCTGAGATACCGCTACCACTTTCTTGGCTTTCTTCCCCTCCTCTTTGAGCTTCTGGTTCTCAATAAGCTCAGGCCAAAAGTCCGGAAACGATTGTGCTGGATCTCTTGACCCTCGAGGAAGAGAGCCAGCGAATTTCAATGTAGAAGGTAAGTCCGATCGTGGGTATTCAATCTCAGGTATACACATCTGAATATACCTATCCGGCAGCACGACCGCCGCATCATGATAAAGCAGATCCGTTACATCTGCGCCTGCTTCCTTCAACATCACCTGAAAGGTCTGATGCAACTCCTTGTGCTCTTCCCTATTCTTCTCATTAAGCTGCTTGTTCCGTTCTCTCCCCTCTGGTGAAGAGTCTGGCGGGATGCACGTCCCAAATGGCGCAGTATCAACACTCGAAAGCGACAAAGGCAACACGCCAATCGTGACATACGCATTCGGCTTAGTACCAGTTGCATTCAACATCCCCGGCACGCCTCCTAAGAATCCATTTTCAACCATAACCACCACTTTCCGGCCATCCTTCTTCAGCTCCCTCAAAGCATTCTGCATACTCTCATACTGACTCGGCATCGAGCGCACAAATAAATTCTCATTATCGTAAGCTCCGAGTTCCTCACCAGCAAGGTTGAGACGTTCTGGGAAGCGCGTGTTTATTGTGGCTTCAGAGAAGTCGGAATAGCCGGATAAGGGGTGGAAGGTGGCGCCGATTGCTTCGATTGCGGAGCGGAAGTGCGACCCGGTTACGAATGTTATGGTGAAGCCGCGGTCGATGAGACCTCGTGCGACGGCTCGGAGGGGCATTGTGTGGCCGTAGATGGGCATAGCACCCATCAGGATGTGAGGCTTTTCCATGATGGTGGAGTGGAGAGACGGCAATTTTCACGTTTGTGGGAGAAGCGAGCTTAAGCGAGGGACAAAAGGGGCATCAGGTGGAGGTGAGTTTGTAGAAAGTCTGACTCTTTCTTGCATAGCGTTGAAGAGTGTGGGAAATTTTGAAAGTAGGCAAGCGAATCAGCGTACTCGAAGTGTCCTTTTGGCTTCTCACGTGACCTTACATATACCTTTCTCATGCAAACCACTCATCTCCATGTTTTTAGTGTGAATAAAAGCCTTTCGCGACGAAGAAAGTGCTTCCACTGATGGGAGAACATTCGTCAAAATATTGGCTTCGGGCGGGCCGGATGTAATCCCGAATGGGAGGACTTCCTACTCTTGCTGCCTAAAATCTATCACATCTCAACCCTTTGAAAAGCACACCTTGTGAGTCATTTGAAGCACTTCACGGTCGTGACCTATTGAGTTTGCAGCTTAGTTCTGCACCTCGATTTCGAGTATCGAAGCAAAGCTCGCTAACCCTGAAAAGCGGGGTAAGGGGCACAACAGTTGGATATTCAAGTGTATAATCCCTTAGATTTTATAACGAAAGCTTCAAACAGCTTCCGTTCACATGATCTTTGGAACAAAATGATTGTTCATTCTGCGGGTGTGTAATTTCCATTATTGTGATGGCAACGAAATCTCAACGTTAAAGCGAGGAGTTACCGGCCTGAGTCACCAAGTTGTTCTAGTAATGGCTGAATACAGCGAACAGATTCCTATGGCTCGTCAGCCGCCTCGCAATTACTACCTGGTTGCTGGCTCTGCCGAGGTAAGAGCTTTTGCCCAATTCAGCAATTGCTGGAGTAAATCATGTCAAAATCATGTCAGATTCGGCAGGCTTGGTAATCGACCCACACGAATTCTCAAGCCTCAAACGCTCAACACACGACTCTCATAATCCGTACCTCAATCACGAATTACAACATTATTAATGCGGATACTATGTGGGTTCATAACAAATATGTCCAAATGCCTATTCCGGCTAAAGACCTGGTGTGCTGTGGCTTAGAAATGATATCATCACCAACCTCGGAATTGACCTCGGAGATAAAATAGACTTCTTCTCCACATTCCGTAGTGAGTTACCGGGTGTGGCTTGTGCGTACATTAAGGTGCCGCCTTTCCGTTCTCCATTCTAGCAAATCATATTCACCAACGACATTTAGATCGATCCTAGTCCCTTATTCCGCTTAGCTTTCTTCTTTCTCCGGTGGGTTCATTGGTCACCGATGAACGAGACGACATTTGCTGGTCGATGCTACCATAGCGGGCTTAACCTATTTTCTTTTTCAGGTTCTTTGATGATTCTTCGCTAGTTTCTTGTTCCACGCTTATCGGTGCGGAATCAATTGTCGGTCGGACTTCTAAGCTGTCATGAGCGGAGTCGGCTTTAAAACTTCTTTTCTCACTTTTTGTCCCCCTCCCTCATCTGCCATGCTTGTTTCGTATAATAATCTTTAATCCTCCTTCATCCTCCTTCCACTCCTCCATACAACTTACACCGTCCGCAATATGGATCGAATAGAGAGACTCTTCTCACGTCCCACCGCGAAACCCTACCGATCCAGAGCTATCGAAGCAGGCGAAAAGCCCTACCTCAACGAAAATGGCCTTGTTGACTTCTCACCTGGAGACATTGAGAACCCAAAGAATTGGTCGCAACCGCGAAGATGGTACATAACAGTTGTCTCTGTTTCCCTTGTCGTGAACGCTACTTTGGCATCGTCTTCTCCCTCTGGTTCTCTGAACGGAATAGCAGAACACTTTCATGTCTCAACTGAAGCGGCTGGGTTAGTCGTTACATTATTCCTACTAGGGTATTGTTTCGGACCTTTATTCTGGGCACCACTTTCAGAATTTTATGGTCGACGATGGATATTCTATATTTCGTTCACACTGTACCTAGTGTTCAACTTCCTTTGCGCATTCTCCAACAACTTCGCTGCTCTTCTCATTGGACGTTTTCTAACCGGAACATGCGCCAGTTCGCCACTTTCGAATGGGCCCGGTGTGCTAGCAGATATCTGGGGTCCTATCGAGCGCGGCAACGCCATGGCTCTCTTCGCCATGATGACATTCATTGGTCCTGCTCTTGGCCCAGTCATATCTGGCTTCCTCGAACTGAAGGAGAACTGGCGATGGAACTTCTACGTCTTGCTTTGGCTAGCAGGTATTACTGAACTCTTCATGTTTACGATTCCTGAGACGAACCCACCAATTGTGTTGTTAAATAAGGCGAGGAGGATAAGGAAACTAAAGATTGAGGGGTACGAGGATGTCAAAGCGCCAGTTGAGGCGACGGATCGGACTCTGGTGGGGATTTACAAGGTCGCTTTAACGAGGCCGTGGAAGATTTTGGTAGACCCAATCAGTTTGATGGTCGCCATCTACCTTTCCTTCGTTTACACCCTTCTTTACATGCTATTCTCCATCTATCCTATCGTCTTCCAGAAGAAACGGGGTTGGAACTCTGGAGTTGGCGAGCTTCCATTGATCGGGACAATTGTCGGTGCAGTCATCGGAGGAATGATCATCTTCATAAACTCAGCCCGAGACAAGAAGAGGTTGGAAACTGGATACAAAGGTCGAGCGGAGGATAGACTGAGCCCAATCGCAATGATTGGAGGAATAATGTTTCCCATCACGATGTTTTGGTTTGCATGGACCGCGGAGTACAACAGTATTCATTGGATTGTGCCAACGATTGCTGGAGTCTTCCTCGCTACTTCTATCGAACTGATTTTCGTGGCTTACATGAATTACCTTACAGATACTTATCTTATGTACGCAGCGAGCGCTGTTGCAGCGAACACAATCTGTCGATCAGCAGCTGGTGCTTCCGCGCCACTATTCACGACATATATGTTTGATGCTCTTGGAGTTGGAGGAGGAGGGTCGCTTATTGCAGGTGTTGCGACACTACTTGCACCAATTCCCTTTATTTTCTACAAGTATGGCGAGCCAATTCGGAAGAGATCCAAATTTGCACCCACCGACGATAAACCTGAGGAGAAGGTCTCGAATGAGGAACAACAACAAAGAGAGCAAGATCAAGAAGCGAGGAACAACTCCGTGAGCAACAACGAAAGTAGCTCGAGTAGCGAATCAGGTGTGAGCACATATATTGAGGAAGGAATTGATCGTCAGGCGAAAAAAGAGGAGGAGAGTGGAGAGGACATAGCACGATCAATCGAGGGACTTAAAGCAGATGGTTCAAGGGATGAGTTTGGCAAGGATCTTGAGAAGGGAGAGTTATGAGAAATAGTTATTGTCAGGTACAGTAAGACTAAAGAGGGAAGAATCGTAGACACCGCCTTGCACGGCAGAATCTTTCTAGCTATGCCGAAAAGAACCCTTTCTCGCTCCCGTACCTTCAGGCTTTAGCCTCGCCTCGAACTCGCTAGCTACAGCGTCCGGTTTCTCGTAGGGTTTCTTAAATACTTAAATACCTAGGTATTTCAATCCCCTTTCACAACTTTGCCGTCAAGCTCTCTCCCAAACTCCATTGGTTAATCAAACGAGTCCAGCTTCATCCCCGATATCTATAAGGAAATGGATTCATTCCGTTCGTTCTTCTTCCTATTCAAAAGGCAAAAGCGGCCAATAGCCGTGGCTTTGGCCCTATCCCCGTTACTTATAGTGCCACCCAAAATCCTGCTTTGCATCACCCAATTTCTCCCATTCGAATCAGTGGTCTCGTTCTCTCTGTCCTGCAACCCGATTTATCGGATTATCGGAATACCAAAAGAAGTAACGGCCGGTTCCTCCAGACGCAATTTCAAAGTCATAACTCTACTGGAACGCGATCTCGATCACCACATTGCCTGCTATTATTGCGAGAAACTCCATGCTATGGAGAATTCCCATCATCACCTTTATTCCCATAGATATCGTACGCATGGTGATTCTCGCCCTTACCTGCCATGCTGGAGAGCCGACGTCCTTACCTCTGGTTTCTTCCTTCACTGCGATTTCTCTTTCCCCACGTTCCAGATGGCAATGAAGCAGCATCGAAATGGGCACAACCACTCAAAGTTTTTAAAATATCTATCAGGAAAGACCACGACTAATCATCGGTATGGATATATGGAGCAGTGTTTGTACAAGGTGCGGATTGTCGCCGGATCTCTACTATATCGCGAGCGGAGGGGTTTCGCGATTCCCCAAAGTCAACCTGCTGATGTTCCGTGGGATTTAATTTTGCTCATATGCCCGCACTTTACATTGACATCCCTCGAAAAAGTCGAAGAACATATGGCAAATGGGGTGCTAAGGGTAGATAATCTTGTTCAGATGCGTGGGTGGAAGTCGCGAATGCTGAGTTGTTCTTACTGCACGACTGATGTCCATTTGGAATTCGAGTCGTTTCCTGAGAAGGAAAGCAAAGCGATGATAGTCACGAAATGGTTTGACCTTGGGCAGGGCCTGTCGCCATTAGACCCAAAGTGGACTACCCATGGAGGTGCAGATGGATTTCCGACCAGGCTCAATTTACACTGCGTTCGAGGGCGATGAGGATAATGGACTTTGACATGACCCATCGTGGACTATTCATGATAGAAAAGCATTATTTCAGAAGAGCGAGTACCACTTGCCGGAGTTCGTTTCCTAACTTTTCGAACTCGTATGGGAATTGGTCCGCCACAAGAAGAAGTGGATGATGGAAATAGGATGATAACAATTGTTCAAGTAAGAGTAGAAAGCCCTCAAGACGGCTCAAAAATTGATTTGAATCTCTAGGCAACTGGGACCATTCCCAAAAGCCTCGACATGATGCAACAGTGTAACACCAAATACATGCAAGTCGGGCACGTTGACCCGAATGACTCAACTCAATTCAACCCGAGTTTTCGTTCCAGTTATTGGCTACAACATGGCCTGTATATAAAAAAGTTCTCGTATTTGAGGCTGCCATATTACCACTCTCTTCCTTCTGTTCAGCTTGCACATTTGGTGGATAGAGATTGAACGCCAAAGCGTGGGAATATCGATTGGATATTGGCTCTTTCCAACGGCTTTATCAAAGACTTAGTTTTCCGATTAGTTTGAGATAGGCTTATGTTCCCACGGAGGTGGTAAGAGCTTTGTCCTTTACAAGTGAAGCAGAAATTGGACAGAATTGCAGGGGGCATGAGTCTGCTAGTAAGATCAAGGACGAATTGCCTGATATTTTTCGAGGTGAAAGTCGCCGATCCCAGCATGAGGAGCTCGATGAGGATGGATCCGGTGAGGTGGGGATTGAGGAAGGACCCGAACATGGACCTTTCCGTGCCTTCGTTCAGAAGTGGTATCGTGAAATATTCGGATAGCTTTTAAACTAATGATAATGTTGGTAAGACACTCAAAATCAGTGAGGAGCCATAGTCACGTAGTTAGTGTGGCTCATTGTATCCTGTACTGACTAGGCATTGCCCAGGAGTAGCTAGAAGATTAAAGTCATAGGAGAACTCGTTATATTTTTGTTGATCCCCTCGCCCTTATATCAAATGCTTCATAGCATCTCCAAAACGTGTATCAAAGTCAAAACAATCTAGGGTATCAAACACCCCATCCAGCTCAAACAAAACCCCCACAAATACTAACACCCTTCCACCAAGAACCTCCCTCCCCAACTCAACCACTCAACCATACCTCCACCCCCTAACCGGCGAACCCTCCCTCGGATCCAGCACCGGGGCCACCACAGGCCCAATATACCCCCTCCCACCCCTTCCAATCTGTGCATTCCTTGCCTGTAAAATTAATGGTCTCTCAGCCGGAGGCGCAAACGCACCCGCAAGTCTATTCAGCTCCCCAGGAGGCAGTGGAGGCGCAGGCCAGTGACCAAGGTTCGGTCGTGGCGGAGGAGGAGGAGCGGGTGCAAAGGCGCCAGAGAGTTCGGCGAGTTGTTCTGGTGTTAAGGGGGTGGCTCTCTGGTTTTGAGTTGAAGATGATGGCTGAGGATGGCGAGGTTGGTATGGCGACGAGGGAGCGAATTGGTTGAGTTGTTGCTGGCTTAGTGGTCGGTCGTGGAGGCGTGGGCGTGAGGGTCCGGCGGTGGAGGAGGCTTCGGTGTAGGGGGCATAGTCTCCTTTTAGTGCTGGGCTTGTTTCTGAGTCTGATGAGGAACTTGAGGCGAGGGATGCGGATGAGGCATAGGTGAGATTTGGATTTCGAGGAGCGTTTGCCCCTGGTAGTGAAGCGAGGAATTCTCTGCTGAGTTGCGGCTTTCGAGACGATGGCTCGATATCTGAAGCGGGACCGAGACCACGGTCTGGATTTGGTTGTGAGGATAATGGGGCAGTTGGTGGATCAGCTGATCTGGAGCGTAAGATGTTTGCTACTCGCGTCTTTCCTTTCTTCCGGGCATTATCCGAAACCGGTGTTGCTAGAAGACTCCAGATCAGTTATTGAAGTCAAAAACGGCCCCGATCGCACTTCCTGAAAAGAGCTTGGGTGTGGGGACGCTGGAGGCTGCTCACGTGTTGCAGTTGTTGGTGAGGGTGGAATTAAAGCATTTTCTGTTGAGAATGCGATTTCAGAGTTCGACTTTGAGCAACACTCAGTCAGCGATGCATATTGATCAGGTGTAGGTGTCGAACATGATTGTTGGTGGGAAGTTTGGATTTCTTCCGCTTCAGGGGTCCCAGCCACCCCATTGGATGTCTTGTACGCGAGGGGACGGTAGACGAGCTTGGCAAATCTATGCTCAACTTTGGGGTAGAGTCGCGATTGATGCCAGATGCATCACTGTTCGAAATGGCTTGCTCTCCTCTTTGTTTTCTGATCCAGAGCGGACTTGATGGTGGTGATCCTAATTTTCCATCCTGCCTAAATTGGGAAAGGGGCACAGCAAGTGGCTCCTGACTCATCCATGCCGAAATTAGGTCAGGTGACGCGCTTCGTTGTATTAACATGTCTTGCTGATCAAGAGCAGCCTGCGCATTGAGACGAGTGTTGGTTTGCGTTGTGATGTTTCCGGTTTCACGCTCTGCAGATGGTGGGGAAGTTTCGCAAATCGAGCTGGGCACTTGGCTTTTTTCCACGTTGTTGCCTTCTCGCTGCACCTCACGACTCGTATTTCTGCTAGGCAGTTCATAAAGAGAATGCGAACTTGCAGGCAGTTCAGGTCTCTCGTAGACACCTGGACCAGCAGATAGCTCTCGGGCTCCGAAGTGTGGTAATGGAACCTTATGCCACTGTTTTGACTGCTTTCGTATCGCTTTTGACTTCCGACAGCACCGGCCCCTATAGTAACACACAAAGCCTACCGATATTGCGAAAACAGCACAGCCCAAGATTACCATGCCAAAAATGAACGCTTGAGGAGGAGCGCTTTGAGTCGAGGTTTTTGCTATGTCTTGGTGGCTTGTCGTCACCGATGTCGAGGTGGCAGCGGGGGTTGACACTGTCGTCACTGCCGTTGTCCATTGCGTGGATTTGAGTAGTACAGCAGTACTGGTTGTCGGCTTCCTTGAAGTGATAGTGACACTCAAAGTCGCTGTGGATGTAGTCGAGTTCGAGAACGAGAGACCTCCGATTGCATCACTCTCTGTGCAGATGTCCCCTTCAGGCCCTTTCGCAGTGAGTTTTACATTACACTCAAATTCCCTGCTCGGACCAGTAATTGGGGCTATATTGTTTGCAGACCGCTGCTCGCTGGTCAAATTGCCAGTCATGCTCGTCAACCCGAATCGATCCGAATAGTTTATCATTATTGCCGTCGGCTTTGCCATTAACGTAGAGCGAATTCCTAATATGCTGACCAAAGAATTAGTATTACGGGTGTCCTATGTTATCACACCAGGGTGCCGGAAATGGTTTGACTTGCTATGAAGCGTAGGAGTTTCCCGCGACAGAAGGTGGTATAGTGAGGGGGACTGAAATTGGACCTTTTGGGCGCCCAGTGTAGTTCTCTGCAGGCCACGAGTATAACTCAGTCTAGAAATATTAGAGAAATTACGTTTGAAATTGGACTCTTCTGCTCACAATACGTCTGCCGGCCGCATTATCTCCGGTATAAAGAGAAATAGAGAAGGTGGCGAGATTTGCAAGATAAGGCTTGACGTTGGACTCAGAAAAGGTAACAAGGAATGGTATATTGCCATGCCAGGTGTCCTGTGCCGAAGGAGAAATAAAATGAACATCTGCTGAAGATGTCCCGACGTTTGTAAGGAACGAAAGAAGCAGTAATCTTCTCGGTGAAAAAGACGATCGAGATTGTATCCACGAGGAAGCGTTGATCGACCATCTCTGGCGGATTATAGCCTGCTTGGTGGTGACATTCTTATGCAAGCATGTATATGCCTTTGCTCCAGACGACCCCTTCGCGTTCTGCAAGCGTGTCGCCATCGAGTACGGGAACGAGGGAATTTGAATAGGCGCAAATTTCTCATGATTTTCGGCCAAGGCAGCCCCAAACAACAGAGGTAGATATAGACAAAACTGGCATATCTGGGTAATGCGTTACGGAACAAACAAGATAGAAAATTGGGGAGAAGAGAGCTGAATGTATGATCAAAGATCTAAAAGACCCCAGGAAAGCAAGGAATACTTGAAAAGAAAATTATGTTGTGATCAGGATGGAGAGGATGCAACAGAATGTGACGTTGGCAGCTGGGGAAATGCACAGTACACAGCAACAAGCTACGCTGGGTCTGACCGCAGCATCACATACCACGCCGCATGAACGCAGTTGAATTGGGTGAATGTGACGTGCATGATGACCTTCACAGGGAAAGATTTGCTCGTGGACCGTAGACGAGGCCATACCGATAGCTTGGTTCCAGTCCCCCTAGCTCCCTCTGGACAAGGAATGGGTAGTTGAGAACATGCCAATACCTCGCTTGAGGATACGAACACTCGAAATCGAGAGGCTGTGTAAATGCTGTACGCTGAGTAGTTTTCGTTTGAAGACCCATCCCCTAGTGGGTCGAAATGAGACAGACTACCGTGTTAAAATTTGTTGAAGGGAAATATTCGATTTCAAGTTATCGATGATGAGAAAGTCCGAGATGTTGGTGATTCAGATGCGTTCCAGCATTGCGTACACGGGAAGTAGAAACATACCCCAACGACACATCGCGTCTGCATCGCGCCGCAAAAACATTTCTTTGATTTGACACCTTGAAGAAATTGGGAATTGGTTTCTTCCTCAGAGTTAATATCGTGAGTATTGTTCGTTGGTCAATATACCGCGAGATAAACTTTTGCCGCCGGCCTGGATGCGACCCGGCTGCCAGCAGACATACCAAGGGATCAAACTGCCCCGGCTCATCACTTGATCAGAGTTCCGACAAGAATCCTCTGGAGGGTTCTTAAACGTGATTTGACGGCTTTGCCGCCCAACCACTGCATGTAGGCCGCATGTTAGCCCCGATACGTATGCTTAATTCCCTCAAAGGGATATTGCACCCGTGTTGGAACGTCTCGTATGAAGATCCCAACAACACCAACATCATGGGTGCAAACGAGACATCGTCCTTCTCTCAATGACTCTGCTTGCTTCTCGTCATCTGTTCTGCTGCCGCCGCCAAGAGGTAGCGGGGACATGCGAAAACGGTCCTTTCTTTGCTACCTTCTATCCAAAAAATAAGGTTATAAGCCTCCCAGTTTGTGCGATGATTCGGCAGGGAGCACGGATGGAAGCCTCGATGATCAACTTGAGCTGCGGAGAACACTTTCCATGTAGGAAATGTTCGAATTGACTGCACTGTGGAAAAGATGCTATGTGACGATGTTTGGACGAGGTTTTCAAGAACCGATGAAATTACGATGTGGAACAAGATGCGCCTCATGTCGAATCACGTGCCACGAAACCTTAATATGGAGCTAACCTACTTCACTTCCGTCAACGGCTCTTGCGTCGGCAGCTCCAACCTTCGAGTGCAGAACAACCACCTCATCCACTTCTTTCGTGCTGACGTCTAGTCCGTTCGAAACGTCGAGACTTCACTCGTTTCTTCTCGCGCCGTTCGTGACAATTATATATGCTCCCAGTCCTCCCATAGAAACGGCCGGGAGAAGGGCACATTTCGCTCCGAATCGGCAACTCCTGCATCTTCGGCCTGCTGCGGTACGGGAAGACGTCAACACCCGCCCCAATCACAACACAGTATAGACGAGGCTGAGACACAGAACCACGACCTCATCGCCAATCTTTAATGTCTTCACGATGACCTCGAAAGGCGCGCCGAGGTCGTTGCTTCCCAAGACTGACCCGGCATTGTCGTCGTCGGCCTCGCCCTCACGCGATGCCTTCAGTTCGGGTGGTGAGGGGCCCTCAAAGCGCCGCTGCGTATCAAGTGCTTGCATGCCCTGTCGCAAAAGGAAATCAAAGGTGAGTGGTAATTCTTGCATGCATCGGATTCTTTTCATTCGCATACCTCGAGCCACAGTCTGACTTCTATCAGTGCGATGGCGTTCAACCAGCTTGCCACGCCTGCACAGCGGTGTACAGTTCCCAGTGCTACTACGATATTGATAGTGACCATCGAAGGAAGGGCGCCTTGAAACGCGATATCGCTCAGTTGAAAGACGAGATTGGCCCGCGAAATGCGATCCTCGACGCGATACGGAAAGGATCAGAGGCAGATGTTGACGATATCGTTCAATTGATTCGCTCCAACCCCGACGAAAGCTGGGCGACGATTGCGGAAAGCGTCAAGAAAATCAACCTTTCTGGGAATGAGAAAACTGCTCCCTCCTCATATTTGGAAGGAGAACTCACGGAATTCTCAGTCAAGGCAACTCCAAAATCTGGAGACATCCGGCAGTATGGCCATACGTCAAATCTCTCATTACTTGCGGACGAGGAAGATTATTCGTCATCGGCAGTCAATCAGCTTGGGACTTGGACAACTGTCACAAGCGATAATGAGTTCATTAAGCACCTCCTAGATTGTTACTTTACTTGGGCGCACCCGTTATATATGGCTTTCTCAGAGGAAGTTTTCATGCATGGTATGCAAGACCGAAAACTCAAATACTGCGCACCTTTACTGGTCAACGCTATTCTGGCCACCGGGTGTCACTTTTCCGATCGTATTGAAGCTCGAGCGGATCCCAAAGACCCTTCCACACTGGGAGATCACTTCTTCAATGAGGCAGATCGCCTGCTTTCGGAAGATAAAAGACCCTGTCTGACCACTGTTCAAGCTCTTGCTATCATGTCGATTCACCAGGCAATGAACAACAGGGACAGTGCTGGGTGGCTTTTGATGTGCCAAACGACCGGTATGGTGATTGAGTTAGGACTACACAGAGATCAGCCAGGTCAGCTGAATGGTAAGCTTACACAATCGGAGATCGCGGCCCGCCGAGTTACTTTCTGGGGATATTATTTCTTTCAGTCGGCTTGGGCGATCTGTGCTGGCCGTCTATCGTTATTACCAAGGACAGCGGTTCGCATGGAAAAGCCAGGATTGATAGATCATCTGGAAAGTAAGCCGTGGAAGCCTCATGGCCATCCCGACTTTGAGGCAGAACAAGGAAAACACCTCGAGCAACCAGGATTGAGATACACAATCCTCTTCCACTGCAGCTCTTTTTGCGAGCTTGTCGATGATGTCGTGCAAATGTTTTATGCACCGAGGGATCGGATTACGAGCCGCAGGTTGCAGTTACACCATGAAAAGTTCCAGAAATGGTACAATGCTCTCCCAAGCGCGCTTGCAATAAAAGAGCACGGTCCTACTCTACCACAAATAATATGCTTACAGTAAGTCGCGAATAGCATTCTGAGCCCTTCCCTCTAACAGATGCCCAGTATATACTATCACAATGCCGTGATTCAACTGTTTCGACCATTTATTCGAGTATCATTTGTTCAATCTGCCAAGACTCCAAAGCAGATTTGTGTGGAATCAGCAAACAAAATATCTGAGTTAATGTCGCTTTATGAACAAACATATGGCTCACGACGGATCGGGTTCATGCATACACATACCGTGATGACCGCTGTTATCATACACTTGGTTACCATATCTGCATCGAATGTCGCTCCCGATGTTTTCGAGCAGACTGACGTATACCTGGCCAGCGCAATACGATACTTGCAAGAGATGGAGAAGTCTTTCCCCATTGTAAGCCGTTACCTGAAGGCCATCAAAGGACTGACCTACAAATGGTGTACCACAATTCCCCCAAGGGTTGAAATGGCAGTGTCAGACATTGACATCAGCTCACCGAGCTCAACGTTTTCGAATCTTCCGAAAGGCAACTCGGTATCTGGTAGAGGTGGAAGCGGTCCATCGCATGTCATTGATGATAGGAAGGCTTCAGCTCCTGATATTCTGCCATTGGGCATGAGTCGTCCAGACGCCAATGGAATCACTCCAAGGATACACAGTACTACACAGTCACAAAACCCTGCGGAGCAACAATTATTCTGGACGCCGTTTCCAAATGATGGCGATGGTGTTCCCTTAGCTCTGTTGCCGCCTGACAGGAACATCAATCAAAATATGGATATCACGAGTCTACTTGCTTCGGGCACAGTGGGTGATCTGCCGCAACTCAACAGAGATGGCTTTACCATGAGCGGTGACGACGAAGTGGGGCTTTGGGGAGTGAATTGGGAGACAGGCTTGTGACTTGGGGACTCTCTCCGAGAGGAAAAGTCAAAGCTATAAGGCACGATCAAACGTTTTATGGTATGCAGCCATTCTGGGGTCGTCGGGGAGACGGGGTCATGTAAGAAATACAAGGCGACGGGAGGACTGTTTTCTTCAGGAACTCGGCGCATCGGAATTTGGAGCATGTTGGATAGGTCCGAACGTACCCGTTCACCAGGGGAAATTGATATAGCGTGGCGTTCACTTCGCCTTGAGTTGGGTATACTTAATACGTTGGATGCAATGTGTGATTAGACAAAAGTTGTATGAGAGCCTTTTGAATACTCAATTCAATTGCCTTGTCTGCTGTTCATCTTCAGTGAGTCTGGCAACATCAGACGAAAGCACAAAAATGCTTAAGGTTCCAAACTCTCCCTTGATGATTTGTTCTAAGATTTTGTAGTTATACAATCTGTTTTGCAACTATGTTTCAGTTTTCGTGTCTTTACGGGGGACTGCGGCGGATTCTGGTGGAATGAGTTGAATTGTGATGGTTTCCTGACTAAATAAGAACTTGAATCACTTGAAGCAACAATTTTTAGACTGCCTTTTGCTTGCTTTTGAAGTGATGCATATTTGCTAAGCCGTCGCTTAGGAGCTCACTCAAACCTCCGTACAATTTTGCAGCTATGAATATTTTGGAATATCAAAGTGTCTTCGACATATCTCGTCTGCTTGAATATTCGCCAAGCGCCGGGCAAACCACGAAAGCCCACCTCAAATTGGTAACCTTCTCTAACCAAGAATAAGAACCGACAATTGACGTCTCAACAGAAAGTCAATGATAATTGAAATTCCCACTTGAGGATCACAAAAAGGGAGCTGAAGAGCGCATTGAAAACGATAGTGCTTGAGGCTCCTAGGAAATTAGAGTTCGCAAGACGCCTGCACTGCCCTCAAGCATTAGCAATCTTATCGCTATCTCCCAGCGATGCCCCCCTGAAACTTTCCGAGAATCACAAGCACCTTCTTAAAACCAGCGAGGCGCTCTTCAAAGGCCGCGAGTCCCCCGATTCTATCACAAAATATTCCATCACTCACAACAAACCAAGCACTCACGATGGCTTCTCTAAAAAGCGCGTGCCATTTCTCCCCTCACAGATAGGTCAAAATGCCGGATCACGGACATATCCGCCAAGACCGGAAATCTGTACCCCACCTTCACGACGGCTGACAATTCAAGGTTAACCCCTGAGCAAGCCGATACCCGGCCGGCAATCTGCCTCGTTCAGCCACCCGCCGAGATCCATAACCTCTGTAATATATCCCTCCCAGCCCCCAAACAAGACATATTTCCGCCTCACCAATCATGCAACGCATCCACTCATCACGTTTCCTGGTTCCCCTCAAAACCGCATTGCGGAAACGCACGCTTTCGGTATGCAAGCTGGTGCAAGTGGAGCAAGATGCAGGAACAGCTTCCAGAAGAGAGAGCTTGCGCCGCATCGAAGGGATGGTTTAAACGTGATCTGAGCTTGATCCCCGATTGGAATCACCGAGATGAGGGGCTCGTCGCTCTTGCGATTGAAATCCAGGCTTCCTTCTGATCATGATATCCCATCCGGCCAATACCCACCTCCATCAACTTAAGTAGGCCGGGATTCCCTCTTCGCAAGTTCGTTTGGAGTTCTTGGCTATCCACGCACTTTCTACTTCTCGCGCTTCTTTAATCCCACGACTTCCGGCACTGAACGATAATTAATCTTAGCACCATGGCTGTCCTTTCGAGATTCCTTCAATTGTCGGTCGGACTTTTGGCGAGTGTGAGCGCGAGTCCACTGGGTCAGTTGCAGAGCCGTGCGGTTATTTCTCACGATGCCGTTGTTGGGTTTGCAGAGACGGTGCCGAGTGGGACGGTGGGAAATGTGTATGAAGCGTACCAGCCTTTCTTGAAGGTGGTGAATGGTTGCGTGCCGTTTCCTGCGGTGGATGCTTCTGGGAATACTGGGTAAGACGACTTTGTTCTGTAGGATGATCTCAGATGTTAATTTGGTGAATAGTGGTGGTTTGTCCCCAACAGGATCTTCAAATGGTGGATGCAGCAGCAGCACTGGCCAGATATATGTCCGTGGTGCTACATCCGGAAGCCGCTACGGCATCATGTACTCCTGGTAAGTGATTTCCCAGAACCCCAGAATATCACCAACACTAACCTTCTCCAGGTACTTCCCCAAGGATGAACCATCCGATGGCCTCGGACATCGACATGACTGGGAGGGTGTAATTATCTGGCTCTCCTCATCAACAGCCACAACTGCCGCCAACATCCTCGCAGTGTGCCCCTCTGCACACGGTGGCTGGGATTGCTCAACTAGCGGCTACACCCTTTCTGGCACTGGAGCCGCGATCAAGTATGAGAGTATCTGGCCTGTGAACCACTCTTGTGGCCTTACGAGCACAGTTGGAGGACAACAGCCATTGATTGCGTGGGAGAGCCTGCCAACCGTTGCACAGACTGCGTTGGCTACTACTGATTTTGGAAGTGCGATTGTGCCATTCATTGATGCCAATTTTGCGAACAACCTCGCCGCGGCTACATTTTAGGAAGTTTCTTAGCCTTCGGGTAGGAAGGAGCCTTACTTAATGATTGAACGACATGTATATAATTCAAATTTGGAACATAAATCAAACCCTTAATGATCCCAAAATTTGCGAGAATCTGGTGTCATTGTCCCATTCACGCCGAGTGATTTGGCAATGGCAAAGGTCTCAAAATGGAGCAAGCTCATATGACTTACGTTCAGTTTGGTACATTATGATTCCAAGCCCGGATGCTTTGAGGAAAGTGTTGACATACCACAACATCGAAGTATCTCATCCCCGAACTCTCGATAGCTACGAAAAGGACTCGTCACCCACCCGCCAAATAGTCCTCCCTCTCTCCTCTTTCACCAATCGCATAGTGTCCACCCTCGCGTAGCAGTTTTGTTGCACATTGCAATACGCTAAACATAAACAAATCGCTAACGCGGTGTGTACGCAGTCGCTTAATAGAGTGTTTGCTATTACCATCCCTCAACACTTCAAATGATTAAAATGGTCGCGTGTCCGAACCCGAATTTAGGCGCGTTTTGTTTTCGAGACAAACGCTATGATCAGTTTGAGCTTGGCAAAGATTGTTTGGGGGTGGTTGAAGTGTTGTACATAGGAAGTGTTAAAGCGTCATCCAGAAAGATCGCCTACCACACTCTAATCCAGGACTCTTATTTCAGCCGTATCGAGACTTGGCCTTATGAGAGGACTACGAGAGAATTTAGGCGAGATTCTGTATTTGTTGATCCTTAGTGAAGGAGATGGCTGAGATAGCATCTCATTGTCCTGAAGAACATGGAGCAAGGATGAGTAAATCGCTGCATCGCCACCCGACCTCATGAAGGAGGGCTTCTCACAACCCCTCGCGGTCTACCCTTCCCGCTCCTTCTCCCTTTCCAAAGAATAAAGTCCGACCAATAGAAGCTACCCGAGGATGGCGCTAGCAAGTTAAGTTGATTGGATGTTAGTACGTGGTGTTCAAATGAGGCGGCACAACATGCACAATCGAACTAAAACAGAGGAAGATGGCATTGGTCGAGGATCCTCAGAGAGCCTCGCATCTGCAAGATTGCAGCTTGCAGGCTTAACAAAAGCAAATTCATCGCCATTTTATATCAAGGCTCGCTCTCTTTTCTTGAACACCATTTTTGAGGCACGATGTCGACGACAGCGGCAGCCACAAGCATTGTGTACAACATACCCGAAGTCAATTCTGGCACGACTACCTCCTGGATACCAGTTACAACTCCCTGGCCCTCCTCATCGGGCTGCGCATCGTCTTTCTTCCTTTATCCTGGCCAGCCTGCTCCAAGCGCTTGGGACCCAGGATACGGATATTTTGTTGGCGGAACACCTCGCTGTCTCCCGCCAGCCGCGACGACATGGTGGGAATAGGATCACCAATTTGGAGATGGCTTTACCACCCTTAGCATTCGGCCAATCGTGTGTCCAGCCGCGTTTACAACGGCTGCGACATCTGTTCAGTCGGGATCAAGTACTCTAGTGTTGTGCTGTCCCTCGTAGGCTATCATCTCCAAATTAGTGGTATAGAACTTGAAGCTAATTCGCGATTCCAGCGGGTATGGTCTTCAAAACGGAGAGCCTGGGAGGGCAGTCGGCACATGCACGTCTACCTTGATACCAGGTCAAACCATTACATACTTAGCTTCCTTCACAAACGGGGTGCAAAGCACAACGCTGTCCGTCCAGTCTTCCACTTGGATCAACGCCATCCAATTCAAGGGCTGGAACGTCGCAACACCCACCTCCTCCGGGCCCCTTGCGAGTTCCACCTCAAACCCTCCGAGCATTACAAGCACACCCCAATCATGCAGTGGTTTATCTCCCGGCGCCAAGGGAGGCATTGGTGTTAGTGCGGCAATTGGAGGGATCGGAATCATTGCGTTGATATGGGCCTTCTTTCTACTCCGCCGACGACCAAAGGTTACCCAATATAGCGCCGTTCAGCCGGTGCAAGCTGGTTCAAAACACGTCCATGAGCTGGGTGCGCAGCAGAAACCAGCAGAATTGCCCTCTGTGCGGTGATTTGCTCTGAAAGTACCCATGCTCTCCATGCACGGGATCGGATTCAAAAGACTTTCCGGCGAAAAATCCCAGTACACAAACTGGCAAATCGAATTCGCGAATTACGAATTTAGTGAAATTTGTTGCGATACTGCGAGTAATGACGACATGGAAAGGAGAATTATTGAACAGGCAATGGGCTTAGAGGCATAAGTGAGGGTGTCTCAAGTTCTGAGCTAGTGTCGATGAAGTAATCCGCGATAATCGAGAGGATAATCATCCATTAATCGCTGAGTGCTAGTAATTATGTAAATCAGCGACTAGCAGCAGCACCGTAGCGGACGATGGTTTCATAGTAATTAACACGGTTTTCTCGCCCTCCGCCAAGAATGGTATATTTCGAACTTTGGCGGGCTCCCAATTTTAGTCAATTTCTTCGTGATCTTGGAACGGCCAATTCTCTAACATATCTACTCTCTCTTCGTCGGTCTCAGTTGATTCCAGCATTTCGCATTTCAAAATACGTGCCTTCTCCTGTGCAGTCTCGAAGTTATCGGCTGCCACCCATCCATCAATATTGACACCAATGAAATCGCGAATTTGCTGCATTTGAGCATCGGCTGCTTTCTGTTTCGCATCACGTTCCAGACATTCTTGAGTTTGGGCTGGAGAGTAAGCAATGGGAGGCTCGGCCGGCTTATCTTCACCCGCGGTGATTTCAGGCCAGTGCTCTAACGTGCGAATTAATTGAGCTTGTAGCGAGGTGTTGTCGCCTTCCCATGGACGGCCAGCCACATCATAGAGCTGGTTCCTCAAGACAAGGTTGTGTTTGCCCATTGCGTGGAAGTGAGGTCTATTGAGTTCATTCGTAAAGCCGACATAGAAGTAATGAACTTGTCGTCGTCGGTAACGCTCCATCTCTTCTTCTTTCTCACTTTCTGTCAGAGTATCAAAATTTGATGGGACTCGAGGCTGACGAAAGTTCTCGGAATCTTCTTCGCCATAGTTTTGGAAGTGCTTTGGGATTTTAGCTTGAAGGAAGATAGGTAAAATGACGGTGTGCTCCCAGTCTATAACGCCAGTAATTTCACCCGTATCCGAGACGAATATATTAGTTGGTGATAGGTCCGGGTGTCGGATCGTTGGGATGTTCAGGTCATCTGCTTGCGGAACCATGAAAGATGCAACTTTCAAATAGTCGTCTAAATAAGATATCTGTGCTTGCGGATCAACTTTTTGACGCCCATAAAATTCCTTGTATAGAGGCTCCCGTGGAAATCGAGGCGATCCAAACTTTTGAAGCCATGACTGCTCTCGTTGACCGACGGATTTCAGCACTTTTTCAGATGTTGCCCCTTAACAGCCATGGGTTAGTGTGTTACGACCACGCAAAGATGGATGAACTTACAAGGACCTCGATTGACTGATAAATTATTCCTCTCGCTATACCACCATAGATATTCGGTTGAGGGCCCAATGCAGAACTTCTCCACCTTAACAGTGCTGCTTCCCGGTGGCATACCGACAGCATTGATTTCTGGACCAAGGGAATCTTTGTAAAAGATGCTTCCACTGGCAGGAAATTTAATCGTGAAAAGCCTCCTCTCTACATCTATAATCTTTTCCATCATGTTCATCCGTTGTTTAACACCCATTGTTTACCAGGAATCTTCAAGCTCCTTTCCCGGGACTCGTTCCATGATGATATACTCAGATCCAATGTCATTTATCGCAGATGAGCTCCAATCTAGCACTCTCGGAATGGGTATACCATGGAGTCGCAGAAATTCCATTGTCGCAACCTCACTGGCAACACCGTACTTATGTGGTATGGTGCAGGGGTATGGTAGACGTGCAATAACCTTTGTGTCATCGCGGAACGTAGCTTCGAAGATTCGATATGATCCTCCTTCGGCAATCTTGGTGAAACAATTATGTTTGTGGAGGGCTCCCAATCGATTTCGCGATTATTGCGCAGAGCTGTTCGGGATCAAAGTGGAGTTGTCGCTCTAGAAGTCGCAGCCGCTCATTGTATCCGCATGTTTGTCAACGGCCGTTCAGAATAGAAGTGTAGAGGAAAAGAGACCTTACAACCATCCGCCGGAGGTGTAATTGTAAAACGAATGCGTAATTTAGGCGATATCTAATGATTTAGATCGAGCAGGATTGGCTTGACTCCTGTGCTGCCGCGACTCGGAAGTATTCTGTCCCATTGAGAATAGTTTGAGTTTTCGAGGAATGGATCTCCGGAATTTATGAAAGGTCTGAACGAAAGGAACATTGACAGACATTGTATGAAAAGCTTGCGAGCGAGTATAGAACTACCAGAGCTTTCACTGGAGAGCCTGGTAGTTGGTGACCAGAGCTCGTCTCTGATTCATGGGATAGCTTCTCACCGCCTTGATTCTGCCACCAATTAATCGTTCTGCCGGGGGGTTTCTGCTAGGCGGTCGAGGCGGTGTGGGGCAGCTGCCAAGCTGTCCCAGCCGCACGCATCACACCAACCAAAGTCGATATAGACTGTGTATCCAAAGCTCCAAAAAATCTCGAAAATATTGGTCTCCGTTGGGACTATGATGGCGAGGTTGAACAAGAAGGCGAGGCCTACAACAAATTCCAGGTTCAACCCGACGGCGGGAAAGCCCCGACAGCTGTTCGTAATTGGCGAGATGAGAACGGTGGCACTTACGCTGTTGTGGGCACGATGTATGTGAAGAAGAATGGGTCCGAGGAGGACGTCATGGAAAGCTCCTCCGACTTCAAGACCAAGTTCATGGAGTAGTTTAAACCTCAAATATGCACCTGCCAACGCGCTGCATGACAGGGCTGCACAAACTTCCAAAGGAGCACTCTGCCACTCTCTGCTGATTGGTTATATTTTTGAGAAGCTTGTTTTGACGTTGCAATTTCATCATATGTATTGTTTTCATTTTGTTTGGCAATGTTCATCAGTATACAAAAAAACACTAGATCATCATATTCATATTTCATCTATCAATTGTTGTCCTCTGCTCGGTCCTATCAAACTCGTTTCATAATACTTGCATCCCACCAGGGAGGGCAGGAAGCCCTAAAAGAACAATTGTCAGCCGAAGTATTACCAACGTAGTATGTTTGGAGAGGGGGTATTCAACTCACATCCATCAATCTCTTCCTTAACAACAGCTTGTTGAGCACACTTGTTCATATCGGCCATAGATTGTGTCTTGATGACAGGGCAATTCACGTTACAACCCGAGTCCATCACTTTCTGGAGAGCATCCCCCTTCCAACCAAACACATAATCAGCATGTGTACCAAATCCGGTCCTGATAGCGAGGTCAACATGATGCACTCAAGATTTTTGCAATGTACCCACTTGTCGCCAAAGCTCCACACGAATGGTTGGGACCCATCAGCAGGCCAGTCAGCCTTATTATTGAACTGTTTGGTGTCCCAAATAACCTCGAAGAATACCTGTGGAACTTTGACAGGATGCGTAGAAGGGCAGGGCCCGTTGTTTTCAAAAGTCCCTGAACTTGGGTATGACATGTGATCCATATGATTTGGGGTATCCAAATTCACACCGTCCCAGCAACTAGATTTATTAGCGGCGCCTCCGGCGCAAAGAAACTATGGAGAGCTCACGTTGGGAAACGCATGTTCGCCATGATGCCTGCTTTGCATGGCTTGGTGGGAAAGTCCTTGGTTTCAGGAGAACGAGTGTTCAAAGTTTCCAAGCAAGTGTAGGTCAGCTGCCTGTACTTGTCTGCTTCTGCCTTGGTTTTGGCTAATGGATCTCCAACAAACATGCGGAAACCCTGGCATGTCAGTTTTTCTGTCAAATGTGGAAGATTTTCTCAGAACAAACTGGTTTGAAAGCTGTGATTTTTGTCTTCGGCTCCAAGTAATAGACCGTCATTCCACCTCCCCGTGCCCCTTCGAACCCAACATTTCCGGCTTGGGGTACACGCTTGTATGTTCCATTCCTTGCTTTGAAGTACATGACTGCGGTCCAATAATTTGAGAAATCGTCGACATATTGGCAAGTCGTGCAAGTGGATAGCTTTGGAAGGTCAAGCTTTGGGTCCATGGACACATTGAAAGCATTCTGTTTTCATCAGTCAAATTTCTTCATCTGGGAATTAACCTACCCCTCCAACAATCTGATGCAGATGTGGCGATGGATTTATGCCGGGGTTGACCAAGGGGTCAAGCCTTTGTGTAACGAGCTGCGCACATTGGAATCGCAGGAGTGCTGTGACTGGCGCGACAAGCGTTGTCGCAAGTAGTGGCCAATGCATTTCAACGATTATTTTTTGATTGACTTCTTATGTTTGTAATTTTGACGAGAAAGATGTGTTCGATTGCAAAGAAGACACTTCACGCAAGTTTATAGCACTTTCCCATATAGAACATCAGACCCACGCATATCCACAAGCATCACCCAACTGCCGCAGACGAGACTAGTACCCTTCTGCCATAAGTTGTGTTTTGTGTTACACCGCAGCCGTTGGGAGGCGCAAAGCTTAATCATTTGACGAACGGGGTCAGTCTTGGGTATCCTGTTGAATTCAAAAGATTATCTCTCCGGCGCTTCTGTACTTCTGCCTGGTCCACATTCAGGTCTTGGTTGCGTGCACTCACGTTACTCATTGGTGAATCTCAAGTCAAGAAGCCAATCGAAGAGGACAACAGCGTTCGGTTTCTTGTCAGAAGGAATTTCGGTTCATCAAATATTCCTGATTTAGATCGTCAATTAACCGTGCAGCGTTTCACACGCCGGAATGTGGGGAAAGCTTAAACTACATTGCTGGCGGATAATGATCTCGCTTGTGACTGGTTAGTGGTGCTTTCAAGGTAATATATTTACTATGGGTAAAATGCTTGACTTCTCGTCAATTGTGCTGCCCCACTGTAGATCTCGGCAAGTGCTCTCACCCCTTTTCCCCATTGTTTTCACCTATTGTGATATCCACACGACCGTACCATGAGAAGTCTTTCGTCCTTTGCCTACATGCTTGTCGCTCTGAATTAGTCTCATGAAGAGTATTTCGCGTATATTCAATGGCTCACGAACATCAGTTCCTAAATTTCCTCCAGGAAGCGTCTTGACCTGTGGCTTTGATGGTTGAGCCAGCAACGATACCCGTTGTTTCGTAATTACCCCCAACCTTTCAGCAATGCACGAAACAACATGGAACGAATTCCATCCCTGCCAAGCGACGAAAGTGTAGAGAACATCGATTTCATGATAAGCTTCCGCCTCGCCGATCAGATCTATTTAGAATACATTTCTCTATTCAAGGGAACGAAGAACTACCAAAGCAGTCTAAACGTCATCGAAACACTATAAAATATTGGGCCGTCAATAGCCCCACATACCAGAACTTCAACTGCATCTACCCATCTTCTATCGTCTGTGACGGATTGGTTCACACCTCGGTACCTGCATACTTATTCAGTCAAAGGAAACATCCACCTTGTCGAGAGCCGGCAGACTCGGTGAGGCGGTGTCCGATATGGCTCGTCATTCAGCACCCATCATGGTGAAGCCTATCAGCTTTTGACATTCATCAGTACATCTTGGAGGTCACGCAAGTCAATAGTGGAATTGCTACCCCAAGTCTCGGTATCTATATCTGGTTCGAGAGTATGCAAGCTAGCTTCGCCGTCCCGTTGTACTGGCGATGGTCATCCGACCCCTGACGGTTCCATTAGGACCGACGATAGGTCACTGCTGCATGCCGGCTCGTTGGAAAGTGGAATCAATGTCTCAAAGTATATCGTTCCGGCACCTCCGCTCGAAGGGTGCTCTTCCAGCTAATCAATATTGTTGCCATCGAAAATGTTTAGTGAAGATTGCGCTCTAGCTGTTATCGCGCCACGAGTTCCACAGTTGTTATCAAGGTTGTTCAAAGTCTTCTTACGTTGCTCTATTGGCTGGAAAATAAGCTCAGGGTTCTCTAGTTTGCTTTCAGGTCTTCGGTCGGAATGAAGATACGTTGTGGAAGCGCCATAAGGGTGGGCGGAAGATCAGCTTCCTGGCTCTCACGACACTCTGAAACGAGCGGGAGGCTAATGCGATCCATGAGCTTCTCATAGGAGGGCTTGTCGAAGCGCAAATCGCTAGCCGTTTCTTTTCCATGGCAGAGACGTAAGTCTGATACGGATATTCTGTATCTATGAGCAAGCTGAATCCGCCCTGAACAACTCGAAACTTCACCTCTCTCGAATGTGTGGTTCACTTGAATGGATTCAACATTTTGTTGGTAGTTTTCGGAATGGAGTTCTGTGGGCGTCACTGCCTCCAAAGGTTGTCGGTAGTTGATGTAGCGCCCGCGGTCTCCCGAGATAGAATTTGCTCCAAGTTGACGGGCCCTTCTAAGCTCTTTGACATAGTAAGGTCCCAATTTATCTCTGATGCTCATCCAATATGAACGCATCTATCCTAAATCAGACATTTGCATTAAAATTCTTGCTGTTGTGTGGATCTTACCATGGCGAATGTTACCAATATATCTCTCCCCGCACCTTTTATCACTATCTCCTCCACTTCTAGGATGATGACAGGATGCTCGAACCCAAATTCCCAAGGAGGCAAGATTTAGTTTCCTCTCCGAGGGTTCGCCTTTGTTGTTCCCCGCGAAGCCTTGGGCAAAAATCGTTAACACAAGGTAAATCAGTTTTCTTCCAACTTTCCTTTAGCAGCCAAAGGACACAGCCAACTCCAACTCCTTGGATTTCTTTCTTATCCATGGAAATTGAGGGTGCGTTCGCTCGAAACAGAAATAAATTGTAAGCTTGGAAGAATGATATGGTATACCGAAATGTGAAGATTTAATGAGTAATCCAAAATCGAATTGGTAATTTTTCTTTTGAAGTGGTCGGGTATGATTTATAAGAGGAGACAATACATTTAAGAGAAAACTTGGGAGAAAAGCATTATTCGTCTATAGACGTGTCTCAACACTCGTTCTCAACAAACATGAGCACAGTTCACACTGGGGCAGGCTTAAAGGACAGCCTTGACGATGAACAAGTGAAATAGTGCCAAGAATAATGAATCCTAATTGTGAAGGGAATATATGTTTCTCTTCGCGCTCGTACAACACCACCGAGTTGGCCTTCTGAGTCAGTTTGGCCATTGCAAAACCCCGTTATCATTGTTGCCATCAAAAGATACGTGAAACTACTGAACATTGTGGTTTCAGAGTCAACGGAACTTGGCCATAATACTGGTTTCAGGCCTCGAAACCTCTTTTTCTTTGTTGTCTATTTTTACAAAGAGCAATTCTGATATTGTGCAGCAAGAGCATGGGTGACTTTTGTCTAAAACATGATTATACGAGGGTGATTGGTATGCCTTTGATTCTTGCAAGATGTTCAGTTCTCTCCATCAATAATCAACGACTGAATCCTCTTTTTATTATTACTGTAAATACGTTATACCTGTTGTAAAGGTGTCGCAATCGGGATCGCAAATAGACATCTTGTTTTATGGTACTATCATGTGAAGTGGTAGTTACTTGATATCATAATGTTAAATGTTCTTGTATGTTGTCACCGTAGCGAGTCTTCCTCTTATATCGTTTGAATATCGAATAACCTATTATGGTTGTTTGAAATTTGAATGACGAGGCATTAAATACTCTACCTACTATGTAAGTACTAGACTATAGTCGGCAGGATACGGTGCACTAAGGGCGTTAGATGTAATAGAATAGCAGGCAGGGTATTTGAAGTCCATTATTACGTAAGGCCGAAAAGGTTATCAAGGATGGAGTTAATGTCATTGTAGGAATAGAAATCATAACTTAGAACCTGCGCACCCTGAACGCAAACTATATCAATTTCTCCCACAGCCTCCTCTGGAGCCCAAGAATAGAAACAAGTTTGTGTACGGAATAAAACCACTTAAACGAAGTCTAACAACACCCGAGACCTGCTTCAAGATCTAAACAATTGGGTCCTTGACAACTCTACACCATCGCAACCGCTGCGATATTCTTCCCCTTAGCAATCTGAAACAGCACCACACACTCCTCGCCCGCGGTCTGCTCCCTCAATTTCTGCGTACAATTATCATCCATATAAAATACAGCTTTTGCTCCTGAGCCTGGCACAACATATGCGCTGACCATGGAACCATCGATCTTTGTACATGCTCCTCTTACGGGTGAAGAGTGAAATGATGGATTGTTGCCGCCGTTGTTATCCTTGCTGCTGGCCTGTAAGCAATATACTAATGAGGGTGAGGAGAAGCAGCGTACCAGTTGAGCTTGGGGTATTGATTGAGTTTCGCTTGTGCCCTGATTTGGAGAACTGATGCATTGGCCGAGGTTGCGGCAATCGTGAGGAGGGAGAAGATAGTGGTGAGTTGCATATTGAGCTGTTTGCGAAATCGAAAAGAATTTTGTCTGTTCGGTTCTTTGCGTAGAATGACTGCTAGGCGTCGAAGAAGTGATTGACGCTGCAATGATGATAGTTACTCTACACTGCACATGCCTTCCTTTTATACTTAGGCCTTGCCCGAGCTGTGGATCATGGGTCTTCCTTGTTTTCTGAGCCCAAACTCCAAAAGAAGAACCTACAGTAGGTAGGATCTGTACAAGACGTCATCACCGATGGCTTCTCTCCCTCTCGCTATACTTTTGACATAACGTTCCTCCATTGTATCTTAGTATAAGCCCTCCAGTTCCGCCTTCTGTTTGGATCCTCGCCCAATCGCGCACTTTTCTCTGCTGACTTAGCATGAAATCTTCTGCGTGGGTGTTTTTTGTACTTATGGTGCCTAATGATCGCTCCTTTGTATGCCTCGCTAAGAATCTTTTGACATAGGCGTCCATCGCGATTCTCACCCACAATCAGCTTCCTCCGCATTGCTTGGAACAAATCTTACATCTATGATGGCATTAAGGCTAAATTACACGCAAGTAATGCCGTTGCCTGCATTGCGGCTCAACTTAAAACAGGTGAGTCATCTTTGGCTCGTTCGACGATTGGTCTGCTCGTAAAATTCAGGGGTATTTACGTACAAGCGAGCAAAAGCGAACCTGCCCCCTCATTGATATGCACTTCGCATGAAGTCCCTGAGTTGTTCATAATCAAAGCTGAGAGCGTTTCTTCTAAGACACGGAGATGCTGACCTTAGACTCAATTGACAGTAATAGTAATCCACGCATGACAGTGGATTTGCATGCTTGATAGCGAAGAATCTTCCATTAAGAATTCTATGCAAGTGTCGCGTCTTATACGGTCTCCTCGAGAATTTTGAGGCAGCTTAGGAGCAGGGGGAAATTAGCACCCAGTACTCTACACAAGAAGTCAAGTGATGTAGGAATGGCAGGTTTAATTGTTGCGATGCTAAGCAAGACGCAACAAGGAGATAGCAAACTTCTCAGCTAAAAGAAAGGTTAGGAAAGCTTGTGATTCAAAAGAAAGAAACATGAGATATTAAGTGTGTAACTGAATTCCGATAGACTCTAGTGATGTGGGTTGTGGAAGTATGGCTATAGAGACAAAAGATCAACCACAGTCGCACCTTTGCGTTTTGGGAGAGGAGAATTAGCAGGTTATAGACGGAAAGCAAGGGCATGAGAACGGCTTGGCAGCCTTTAGTGGAGGAGGCAATTAGAAATCAATGTTTGGTAATTGGTAAGACGGATAAGGAAGAGAAGAAAGAGGGAGGGGGGATGAGGCATTGCAGATTTACCATTAGCCTACGTTAGAACTCTAAGTGATGATCATGCAATATTGAACGATGTTCATTGCCACTTTAAATCTACTTATATTTAATAACTAGCTTTAGGGATCCTGCTTTACTAGTAGAAATCTAATAGTCTTAACAGCCCCTAGGAAAATAAGAGAATCTGTTTTAGGAACTGTAATAATAGCATTTCACCGCTGGGTAGGGGATAGTATGGTTGACGATATAGTCTATAACAAATAGGGCTCTACTATAATTTCCACACAGTATATAATCACTCCCTAAAACCTCTCGATAGGAAACCATTTGTACTCGACTGGAAGCACCGCCAAAGCTGCAGGAGGAGGTGGAATCAAGTCGTGGTGAACTCACTTTTTCGGTCTACGTTGCCAGACTACCTCCTTGATGTAATCAACATCGCTGCGCATGTTAGCAGTAATATAGTCAAACTGCACGAGCCCCGCGTCTCCATCATACTCGTGGTCCTCAATATGCTCTTCGTACAAAGTCTCGTTAATGGGAACGGGTTTGTAAACAGCCTGACCGATAGTGCCGCCGTGGGGAGCTGTAAGCAGCACGCCATCGTATGTGCGGAACTGAGCTGGCCCGGGGATGAAAGTGCCATTCATAGCTGTGCCCCGAGCCTCGATCGCTGTGTACTCGCGCCTCTCGATAATGTTGATGGCACCGCTGCACTGCTCGGCAGAGTCAGCGTTGCAGTTTCCAGATCCGTTGGGATTGCAGTGCGGCACGTTGCCCATGTTGGCGAAGAAGACCTGGAAGTTGCACGGGGCCTTGTTCTGACAGAAGTCCTTGTAGCCTTTCGAGATGGTCGAACCTTGTTCTGTTGGGCATGTGTCAGGCCATGATCTATATATACTACTGTACCTTTAAAATATTTGGAACAGAGAAGACACGTACTACTGTTCTGCGAACTCGGCACACAACGGCTGCAGCGATTCTCCTTGCCGTTGGTCGCCCCAGCCTGATTATTAGCCTTGGTGCTTGCGAAGGGATACTCGTCACAGTTGTAGTTCGGTTGGGCGCCGGGACGTCCGGCAGAGCACCTGTTGTTGCCCGGCTTCTGGTTATCGAGGCAACCGGCAGCTTTTCTGCGTGCTCTTTTGACAGACGCACTTGCTTTATCATAGGTCAGAAATTCAGTGTGCTTATCGACACAGAATGCACCTAAAGAATAATTAGTTTCTTGGGTACATGCACATGGTATACACCTACCCCAACACATGTTTTGGCAAACATCAGGGAAGTCGCTACACACGAATTGGATGCCATTCGCTTGTGGGGGCGAGCGTCTCAGGACCTCGCTCTCACCACCATGGTAGGAACCATACGTATATGCAGCAGCTGTAGCGCTACCGAGGAGGCTGAGGCCTTGGGCCACAGAGACTGCCATCAAGAACCTCATTCTGGCTGAAACACTTTTGAAGGTTTTAGGTGTGAGTAAAAAGAATGATTTGATGCCTGTAGGATATCAGAAGATATGGTTCTCCATGAGTTGCCAGCCAGTGCCTTTATAGTATCGCTGTGCCCTTCAGAGTACTCTCATATTTACTGTAATGCGTTTGGCCAACTCACCTCTGTTCTATTCATGGCGAATCGCAGAGATTTGAGGATGTGGCTGAAGACTCCATCTTATATCAGATATGCCATCAAAAACTACTGGAATGGTAAATTCTACCACCAATCATTGAGGCACATGATATAGAAAAGAATACATAGGACCGCCTTGGGTTCAACTGAGCCTCGTGTAACAGTCATCTAAGGCTCTCTCAAGGCACATCGATTATGAGAGCGTCAGCAACAGAATGCATTTTTCAGCCCTGATTTGCAGAATGAGTCGAGAAGGAGAATTATCCTTGAATCCGAATTATTTACCTGACACATCAAAGGATCGCTTAGGGGGTGTTGGACCATCTGGCCGAATCCTTTTTGGTGTCCGACCCAATACGAAGTACCGAATTTTACACTGGAGCCGACCAACCTCACCATTTTTGCCCCTGGATGCAGCAGTTATATTGATAGATTGCTGGTTGACAGAATACTCAACGTGAGTAGAATTATAGAGGCGGGGATGTTTAGCTTGGAAAGAAGCCTCTCTCTAACCTGAGAATAAACGGGAAGCTTGTTTTTTTCGGTTACACTGCTATAAATAGAAACGGTTATACATACATCGCCAGTATCGATCAGATCACGAGACATGACATGACGTACATTACTTAAGGGTATCTGCCTTACAATTTGCGGTTCTATCACACTCAACTCGGCTTCCACGACCTCCGGCTTCTGGCTTCTGTTTCTATCAACTTCACCTTTTCCTACCTACCCTCGCCCATTCTAAGCCGGAACACCACTCAGTCCAACGCGCCATCGCCATCATGTCAGTAAATCTTGACTTACCGTCCACCAGCTCTCTAGCTATCGACCCGTACAAGGATATCAGCGACCCTTTGCTTCCATTTGCCCTCTACATGCTCGTGGAGCTGGACAACCAGGATATCACCGACATTGAGCAGGCATGCAACAGTCAAATCGAGACTGCGGCGGTACGACGCGCCCCGAACTATGATCTTCGGGGAGAGCCGTTGCGCTCTGCCTGGGCTGAACATCTCGAGAATGTTGTCCCCGCTCGTCAATTCGATCCTTTCTACTTCGTTGCAGTCGTTCACAAGGACTGGAGAAATGCCGGCATCATCCTTGTGACGCTTGACGACGGGAGTGACGAAGAAATTTCTCATAACGATAAGATGCGGGTTCCGGCCAAGGATGCAGGTTTGCTTCTTGTCAACATGCAGCTCGCAAACGTCGATTGGTTGGAGTATAAGGAAGAGTATGAGAGCAATACGGACAACGGCAACGACTATAATGACGACCCAAGGGAGCCATCCAAGCTTAGCCCTTATGAAGGGCCTCAGACTGACAATACTTATTCGGATGGAGCATCTGACAAACTGCCGAATGTCAAGTACTGGATTGGCCTATACGTAATCGAAGGCATTGACTACGAGACAATCATGCGTGAACTTGATCCTGCCTTTGGCCCCCAGAAACCCACCAGTGAACTGATGTGCCGACCCGAAGGCCGCGTTCCCAGCGACCCGGCCACAGCTCTTGGCGAAGCCGCTCGTCTCCATCCTATGCGTTGCCGCAACAATAAGCACCTGCACCGTGACATGTTCCTCATGGTTGACTCGCTCAACTATAGGGAGGATGGCATCTTGCTCGTACAACTTCGGTGGGATGAGAAAGTCGAAGGCAGATCCCTTCCCGAGCTTGCTGCTGCCGGAATTGCAGCACAAATCGACACTCAGCGACTGCCAACCAGCAACTCCGAAACTCTTACTATGTTTAATGAGATCAAGGCCGGATATCGGCCCTGGAAGCACAAGCACAAGACGTTCTTGGCCTATGCTGATCCGAAAACGAAGTATCCCCACGCCTACCTCGGTGCCCTCGACAAGTCCTTTCAGAAGCGCAAGTCTGGCTCTGAGAGATTCCTCGAGGGCTGGACGCAGTTTAAGACTACGGATCATGGGATTGTTACCGATGGCAAGGGACTCGAGATTGTTGTTGACCAACACAAAAGTTTTGTACACAAGGAACGCTTCCGGTCAACTCTCTGCCCAGAATATTTTGTTTACTCCGACCGTGAGATTTCCACTAAGGATCTACAATATCTAGTGACGCTTGTCAAGGTAGACCAAGCTGGGAAATGGACGATAATGCAGTGTCCGGCGGGTGAAGTATATGTTACTCTATGTGAACTTGTCGATGGAAAGAGGGAGTGGTGCATTTCGGCTCCCACCAAGTGACCACGATGTGGCTGGCATTCTTCTGCATCCTACAGCATAGTGCGTAGCAGCTGTTATTTGCAGCTCTAGATGCTTTTTATCATGAGCTGATGTGTGTATATTTGGTGGAGCGTCGTTTAGGCGTCCGGTGTTGAATTTGACGGGGTTTGTGCAACTCGTAGGGATTATGGGGGAAGGGAAATATTTGCAGCAATGCACGCCCGTATCACGTTAGCGCATATTGAAGCATTTGATATTTATTTCATACAATGCCGCCTCCTGCACCACTAATTTCAACTGTACAACATTAAAAGATCTACACTCATGTGCGTAGTTCCATACCTTCCCCTCACCTCCCTATAATTATAAAAGTGGCATGCTACAAGAAAGAAGAGAGCAGAGAAAGATTTTGGGCCCACCCCACGAACAACGCCATAAAATACTATGCGCAGCATTGTGCATAAAAATGTCCTACAAATTTTGTCGCTTATATCATCCTGCCACATCAAGTATCCACTTCCTTAATCTCATCCAAGTATCCCTCCTGTCATTTCCTGGATCCCTATTATCGGCTGACCCTCTGATTTTTAACATGCATCTAAAATTGACTCTAGTAACAACCCATGTATGGTAGTAAAAACGAATTCCCGGGAAAATTGAGTGAGGAAACTAGAACCGGGGCACACAGGAGGCCAAAATGGCTTCCCTATTATGGTGCTTACGATGCCAAAGATGCCCAAGTCATGCTCAGGTGGAAGCGGCAGCTACTCACGACCGGAGACTAAAAGGGAACCTCTCTAAACACAAATACTAGCACAGACAGACACAAGAGGCAACCTCTCCTTCTACTTGGAAGGAAAAGCTACACCTGACCTAGAGACATGGACACCAAATATGGACGCAGTCCGAGCAAGGATAAAGTTCGCCATAGGCACAGGACTACTAGAAATGGAGGTAGACCAGTCTACCAACATCCCACAACAGTAAATCTCATCTCTTTCTTCACCACGACAAACCCCCAGCACCCTTGTGTCTCCACGGTAAGGGTGCAGAGGTCGGGAGAGTGGAGGATCGCGGCTCGTGGAATCCTCTTGCTCATAAAGAAGCAGTCCTTATCTCGGGGTGGTCTAGATATGCTAGCTCCAAGTGTTGGCCGCACGGATGGTGTGTTGTGTTAATATAATTATTCCTCTACGGTTCCTAGAGTGCGCTTACGTTAAAGCCCTCGATCCTCTCGTCCCTAAGGAGGCTGGCCATGACTATATTCTTTGACTTTATTATAATACACTATAGTATCAAGAGCATCTATCTACTAGCTATCTATAATAATAGTTTAGGTATCTATAATATATAGGTTAAAAAGTTATAGGTCTATTAAGATATTATTATATTAGTCTTTTATATTATTATTATCATTAATAATAAAAGAAAATAAAGTATATAACTTAATAAGAAAAATTAAGAGAAAAGTATTAAATATAAATATATACTTATACTTAATAGTTTATAAAAATTGCAAAATAATCCTATTAAGGATCCTAAATAGGCTCTAGAAAGAACTCTTATAAAGGGAGGAGATCAGGTGTCTTAGTAAACTTAGCTTAAAAACTATGGCCGGTGCATAGGGCGCTAAAACCGGACCCGTATTGTAGTAGGCAGGCTAACTCAGGAGCTGCTCAGGCATGCTCAGGTTTACTCACGTTTGCTCGCCTTCAGCTTAGGTAAAAGCGGCCGCTACTTACGTCTACAGACTAAAACGGAACCGGCACGAAAGATTTTTACATAGAGTATATGGGTATTCACCATAAATGAGTTGTACCTCGCTTGAGGTAGCCTTTAAGCTAGGGACGGAGAACTATAGCTGAGAAAACTTGGCTTCATAAGTCGAGTATAAACAGTCATTGGTGGTAATAAATATAGACAAGAACTATTTTCCCTCCTGACTTTGTTTCAATTATCTACAAAATTGTATCCGGAGCAAATGCATCCCGTCCATCCGACCCAATGCACAATATCCTCCCCCCAGCCACCACGAATTGGAATAGTGCTGTTCTACCTTTTTTCCTCCCTCATCTCCCACCATCTGACTCCCACCATCTACCGCCCATCATCCACCCTGAACTCCACTCTATTTCTCAGCAGGACTACCTTCCTTGATCCCTGGATTCCCCTTTCTATCACTCTCGATCTCGTCATCTGGCGCGTCGTGTCGTGAGTACATCTTGTACTCGACTGAGTCTTTAAAGTTGAGCTTCCCTGCTTCGACTTCTTTTCTTGTGGCGGTAAGTTTCGACTTGGGAAGACCCATGGATTCGAGGAAAGCGACACCTGATTTTTATGTTAGAAATGGTTATTTGCAAAGGAATCGGTAATCTTACTGTCTTTCCACTCAACCTCCTTTCGCTTGTTATCCCACTTCAGCTCCCCGGCCATGATATCAATGACCTTTGGCAGAGCCTCCAATGCAGCTTGAGCATTTAAGAATGCCAATCTCGTTCTTCGGGCGATGACATCAACTGCTGTTTGGGCGTACTCGTGTCTGACTGCATATCTAACCTCACCATCAATGAATGGGTACAACGGGCTAATTCTCTCTCCTCGAGCTGGGAAGCGCTTCTCTGTTGGGCTGCTCAACGCTGCAACTGTCCATGCTCTGTCACCATATGATTCTGTCAAGTGCTTGGCGACATCGGTCTCAACACCAAAATGTTGAATCAAATTGATGAACAGTGTCTTCGAGAATCCATGTGCACCAACCAATTTCACTTGGTGAGTTTGGCATGATCCATCAAGACGAGCACCATCGTTAATCAATTCAGTACCGCTGACATCTGGGGCGTTGCGAACTGGCTGAGTCCGTAGCTTGAAGTGGCTCACGGCTTCATCAACAGCCTCTTCGGCCATCTGTCGATAAGTCGTCCATTTTCCACCAGCGCATGTGAGAAGTCCAGAAGGCGAGATGTTAATGAGATGGTTTCGGACTAGTGACTCGGTGTTCTTGGCGTTTGGGTCCTTTACGAGGGGTCTGATTCCAGACCAAGCTGCCAAGACATCGCCTCGGCGTACATTGATGTCTGGAGAAAGGTAGTGTCTGATTTCTGAAAGAATCCAGTCGATTTCCTCCTCCTTCGCAACTGGGTTCTGAGAGATCTCGGTTGGCGCATCGGTTGTACCAGCAATTGTGTTTCCTTGCCATGGCAAGAAGAAAATAACGCGTCCATCTGAGGTCTTGGGATCGAGAAGACCCATCTTCTGAGGGCTGTAATAACCCGGAAGGATTACGTGGACACCAGAACTTGGTGCAACAATTTCTTTTACACCAGCTTCGTCCATCTTCCTTATACCATCCGTGAAGGGGCCAGTGGCATTGATGATACCTCTGGCGCGAATCAGGAATTCATCCGATTTCTTGCCGTTCTTTTCCTGAACCAGATCCTTAACGCGTGCTCCGCACAGTTGACCATTCGCATCCTTTTCCAAGCCAGTAACTTCGAGATGATTGACAACCGTGCTGCCATAAAGAGCTGCAGTCATTGCCAATGAGACATTCATTCTCGAGTCGTTGTGAGCACCATCATAATAGACCAAAGCCCCGACCAAATTTGTCTTCTTCAACATAGGGAAAGCATCCAAAGCCTTGCTCTTTGTCAAGAAATATGATGTTTCGATACCTTCAGATCCAGCCAACAAGTCGTAGCATTTTGTACCAGCCCAATAGTATGGAGCTTTCCACCATTTATCCAATGGAAGCATAATTGGCAACCACATCGATAGATGAGGTGCAGTGTCCAAAAAGTACTTTCTTTCCCTCAATGCCTCCCTGACAAGCTTGTATTGGTTGTAATCCAATTCCCAGACAGCTTTTTCCAAGTATCGTACTCCACCATGAACGAGTTTCGTACTCTTCGAGCTTGTGCCGCTGCTAAAATCATCTCGTTCGACAACTGCAACCTTCAATCCTCTTGTTGCTGCATCCAGGGCAATTCCAGCACCTGTAGCTCCAGCACCAATGACCAATAGGTCGTAGATGTCGCCTTCATTCTGCGGAGTGGCCTCGTCGCCCTTCAACAGATGTGTAATTGACCCTTTCGACCCTCCACTACGTTTCAAATCCGCAATTTGTTCATCTCTTGTCTTAACTTTAGGGAATCGTGGTGGTCGGAAGCTTCCTCCTTCGCCATAACCCGGCGGAGGTGCGACGGCGGGGTCGGAACCAGGGATGTTTCGCGGTCGGTAGGATATATAGAGGATACCTCCTCCTAGAGCTGCAGCTCCGGTAGTATACAGGAGGGGCTTTGCGATACGCTGTCGGAAAGCCATTGTTGTTGAATTGAAGGAGAAAGAATCCGAATCCGCGGGGTACGAATTCGAGGCACTAGAGCTTGGAAGCGGAGGAAGAGCTAATGTGATCAGCCTGCTCTAATTGATGACATGCGGAGAGCCAAGGTGATCTTCATTGGCAGGAAAATTCTTGGAGAGGAAGAAAAGAGGATCGATATTTCGAAATTTGAAGCTGCGCAAACGCTCCGAGGAGCGTTGAGCAAAGGGGTTGTCGACGCTTGGAGTCAGAAAGAAGCAATTGCAGGGGAGAAAGTTCACAAAGAGCTCCCGCGAAGCTCATCATCAGGAAAGCTATTATTCCGCCAATGACGCAGCGAGGATGAAAGCCATGCTGTTGATGCCTCAGGCTAGAATATTGGCAAATGATTTTTCATCTTTTCTTTCTGATCAGCCTCAATCCTTCTGCAATTAACGACACCTCTCAACGCCAATAGTAGGCATTTGTCCCTTTATGCCTCGGGGCAAATGGAGGCTTAGATAAGGCCATATCATCTGAGCTGCCAAAGAAACACTTTCCGATGACTTTGGAGCTGCAGGAGCAACGCCACGTGACCATCAAAAGTACATATCATCCACTAGAACCAAGATCATCTCGCATTGCTCCCTTGAGCTTGATGATATCTAACGATTTTGTGGCTTTCAAAGTTAAGTTTGACTAATACTATTCAGGATCGCAATTCTGCAGTTGTTGTTGGGTGCGCGAACTTTGCGAAATTTTCTCGATTTCGGGACGAGAGTTCGAAACAGCCATTTCACATATATAAGTGTGTAATTACCAGTAAATGTTCACATAGCTTCGGAACTGGTTGGAGCTTTACACTTGAGCAGATCCTTTGAATGCGAGTTCTTGTAATCATCTGGCTCACAAAGGCTCGCGTTGTCAATGCCTGGGGTTTTACGATGTTGCCTACTAAGAGTTGATAGCAAGTGCTCATCGCTTCTCAGACTCGACACATCACAGTAATGCTATCAATGGAGACTTTTCTTGTTTGTTCGTCTAGTCGTTGACATCACTCTCTTCTCGAGGCTCTCCTGATGCACTGCAAACGAGTGAGAAGCTGATTCGACGGGGAACCACAGCATCGAAATCCAATAACAACCAAAAGAAATCTGTCTTGCATCACATCACAACCCGACCACGTCGCATTACGGTCTTTCAAGTACGCCTTTTGATCCCTGCAGTTGACGCATCTCTACACCACACTTTTCGCAGTGTCACTTCACAGAAACCATGGTACAATGGTGGGCTGGTAAGGCTCCAGCATCGCGATCTTCTCCCGCCCTTCTCCAGAAACCTACCACTGTCGAAAGACCACGAATACTCCCTGCCGATCTTTGCGTCGGATGCATTGTATGGCTTCCAAAGAAAGAGCTCGATCGCGACGATATATACTGCAATTGCCGCTGGTGTGAATACCCTTTCGAGTTAAACGAAGATGGGTACAATCATCCCGTTGTAGTTCTGAGAATCACTCAGAGGAAGGGATCATCCATTCCCGGAGACGTACTGTGCGATGTGGCCTGTGTAAGTCTTCTTCAATGTTCGGATGAAACTATACTGAGAATGTCGTAGATCACCACGTTCAGTGACACACCTCTCTTGATCTTTCTCCAATCACGGAACCGTCGTAACAGAAAAGCCATCCCAGTCTTTCATCCAGATTCTATGGAGAATGAAGAAGATGAAGTCCATACCGTCCAACTATACCTTGAGAATGGCCGAAAATTGCATAAGCAGTCATATGTCCGACTATCCCACGTTTACCAAGTCCCAGCTTGTCTTCTTCGTTCGCTAAGCTTTCACGCGCGAAAGTCGGCAGCGTATTTAACGAGATTTGATTTTGAGAGCTATACGACTTTGATGAATCAATTGAGGCTCCCGAGAGATGTAGTATTTGATACGCGCGAAGTTGCTGAGAATGGGCGCCAGAGACTTGCGGAACTTGCAAGGACGGAGGCTGGATCTGAGGTGGAGGTAGAGGAAGAGAGCGTTGCGAGCAGCCTGCTTGCTTGGGTCACAAGATGTTTAATCGGCTTTGCAGTCAGCACTATAGTGTTCTGGTTGATGTGTGGAGAGTAAGGCAAGGACAACGAAGAAAGACCATGTAAGAACGTTTATGTCACGCGCAAATCCGCAGATTTCCTGATTTCCTCCCTATCGTATTTCCAATCGAAACAATAGGCCACAACTATCTCTCCACCTGCCCCCAAAGCCTTGCCAGCGTCGGCCGCGACATGCATCTTGAATATTGCCTCTCCATCACTGGACGCCATCTCCACCCTACACTCAAAATAGCCAGTCGCCCATGATAAGAGCATATCCCTGTACACCTCTCCCTTTCAACCTTCTTTCTTCTAGATGCCCTAGATTTGCCAATATCTAAACATTGTCAATCATAACGACAAAAATCCATCACCAGAAACAAACTTTGGCACGGTGACTTCCTAGCTCCCTCTCACCACCACTTTCCTGCTCAAAAGCTGCTGCTTATCCTATCACTAGGCTCGCGAAAGCTTTGATCACGATATAGTTGCGTTCGGCCGTTGCTATGGCATCACCGTCGACTCGAATATAGTCCGCATGCCTGTCGAGGCTACGAGTTGGTGTTACGCGGTTTGGAATCATGACTCTTTGCGCCGATTGTATGTCCACAAGGCTACTCAACAATCGGCACTAGTATTATGGGCTCCAGCACAACACAGGTGGCCTGTTGTCTTTCGTAAATTTATTCCTTTCAATTCCTGGTTCTGCTCGACAAAAGTGGAGGAGCTAATCTAATTAACTGCTTTATGTGTAAAGTGGATACGGCTTTCGATATCTCCTTCCCGCAGGCATCGTTGGCGAATGCATATATTTGATCCAGTCTGGCACAATCGTCATATTCGTGATACTAAGGAACAGTTCTACGGCTGATGGATCGAATATCATAACCTCGATCACACGCACGATCTGGAAAGTCGAGTTAGCAGTTCCAATAAATGGGTACAACTTTTCTACCGACATAACATCGTTGCCCTCAGGTGCCAATACACTTTCAAAAACGTGGAGTTCATCAACAAGTACTTTTTCGGCAGTATTAATAGCAATAAGCAAGGGTAGCACAGTTTCTGTGGAATTGTCTGCTGGTGCGACCGCTAGAAGAGCTGTTGGCGCAGCTGTTATTGTCATATTTCTTACTATTGCTGTATCTGCATTTGCTTGGAGAAGGGCGCAACGGTTGCGGCATGCACGATCGACACAAGGTATTATAGATTATCCAGTTGATCCTGCTGTGGAGAAGGATTCTGGGATAATGCATAAGATTCCGAATGTCAGTCGACCAGAAGAACTTCTGGGTCATTCGAGTCTGCAAAAGCTCCATGGGTGATACGAACAGCATGGGTTCTGGCTCACGATATCAGGATGGACTTCCAAGCTAGAAGGTCGTTAGTGCGTGCGAGTCTTGTACAATATGACCTAGATTTGACAGGATTGTCTCTGTGAATCGCGGAAACTGCCCAGACTTGAGGAAGCCTCAGTACAGTACACGAGGAAAGTTTGATAGTATTTGTGGCTCCCAGTGGTATGCTCAGAATTCCTAAGCTCATCCGTAGTCATTACTTGGAATCCTCTGCGTTAATAACTGACTTCACCGAATCGTGAGCCTATAACACGTCCCTCATTTAATGCTCGCCACCTGCATGTTACAATCTGACTCGGTTCAACTGAAACATCGGATTTCTGATTTCTTCTCTCTTATATCTAAATTGCTGACTTGGCTATTAAGCCGGAGCTCCGATCCTCCCAGTTTGCCTCCTGGCAGCTTCCGTCACGTGACTGTTCAAGGGTCTACAAGACGGACGTTGACGCGGATCTATTGAGACATGCGAACATTGACATGACAGTTCAGGCTCGCATGGCGTGAAATTAGTGACAAATATCGTCCGTGGACGTAAAATGTGGTTCTAAAATTGAAATATACATGGTAATAGCTCTATATAGCAAAATTGGTCGCTAGGAAGTGTTTGGTCACATTTATTGGACAGCCAGGTACATGTACATTTGTTTCTGGAAAAAACTGAAATCAACTCACATGACTTCGCTTTATACATCTTGTTTAATACTTATGAACTAGTACCGATTCCTCGTCAGTCAAGGTTCTAAAAATAGATACAGTGTCAGCTGCATTTCATGATCAGTGTAACCTACATCTCCAAATCTTTGAAAAACGCTTGCGGAAATTGATCTCATCATATCCTGAATATCTGTGCGACTGAGATCAGCACAATCTTTGCGAGGCCTTGACTCTTGAAACTTGTTTGAAAGTGGTGACCATATACAAAATGCTGTGCGAGATATGTAGCCTTGCGATCTAGCTAAATCCAGGTGTCGAAGGGAACAAGATCCAACAATACAGCAGTGCCCAAGACATGTCACAGTATGCGAACCTTGGCTGCGAACTGTGTGCTGCAGTCATTTCAGGATTTAGTAAGAAGTCGGGGGAAACAGCGGAACAGCTGCCATCGGGTCTCCATGACAAAGAAGATTTGCATATATCTTGCAAAGCTGTCAAGCTCGAAGGTACAGAGAGATCCTATCTGCATCTAGTCTTCGAGAATGACTACTTAGGAGCTTCGTACCAATTCCTGCCTCTGTCACCCTCGATTGGTAGCTGGGGTAGGTGATTTTTCCTCTTTAGCTTTTGAAGGTCACTGAGAAGTTGAACAGACGACGAAAATTTTAACCCCAAATTGGGGGAGAATATTCCTAGGAGCTCTAGATCTCCAGCTTGCTTCGAGATGATATCGCGATGGGTGAAGGGATGCAGGGACAACCACGAGACATGCAATCGAGACCGAGGCCGTTACTCACTGATGCCAACCCGAGTCCTCGATATTGGCGACTTGTCAGCTCCACCTCGGATTCTCATCACAAATGGCGAAATTGGAGAGTACGCCACTCTGAGTTACTGTTGGGGTAAAGGATCTCAATCTATCACTACGACTCATAACCTCGAGCAGAGACAGAAGGTTCTCCATCTTACAATCCTGCCTCCCGTTTTCCAAGATGCTATCACGGTCGCAAGAAAGTTAGGCCAGAAATATCTCTGGATTGATTCTCTCTGTATTTTGCAGAGCTCAACGCACGACTGGAACGTGGAGTCTATGAAAATGCAACAATACTACATGGGCTCCAGTCTCAACATCATCGCGGCCGCTGCCAAAAACCCAACTTGTGGCATATTTGACTCAGCAAATCTGATAAGGAGAGCATTCAACTACGTAAGTTTAGAGCGTAACGATTTTGTTTTTGGACCAGATCGCGAAAACTTCGTTGAAAACGGGCATGGACTCTTCAAGAGGAAATTCTCTCACCATGTAGCATATTATACACAAAAAACGGCATTTACTGGCTTTGCAACCAAGAATCAATCTGGGAGCTTCGCCCTACTCAGCCAGAGAAGCACGGGCGGTGTTTACACAGTTCTTCGAGGATGAAATTGCTGTTCGACCTACCAGAACTCGGTGACAAAATTCATCGAGATTTATCACTCCAACGATCAGATCCCGTCGGTTGGGTTCTAGATGAGGTATCTAACTTACAATATTCTTATTTCGATTGGTGGTTCGAGACCCTGAACAGTTATTGTCTGAGAGAATTGTCATTTGAGCGAGATCGGTTACCCGGCATAGCTGGACTCGCCAGGGAATTCGCGAGACGAACCCATGCCCAATATCTGTGTGGCCTCTGGCGGGAATATCTCATAAAGGGCTTCTGTTGGAATGGGCATGGTGCGCGAATTAACGGATCTGAATATCTCGGGCCGACCTGGTCATGGGTGACGCTTGACTCATGTCTAATTAAGAGTCCTGTGCTTGAAAGTTCCATTCTTCATCCACTCTTGGATGCCGACGATGCACCTGGTTTTATTGATATCTATCCTAGATATAAGGCTCAAGACCCATATGGACAAGTTGAGGAAGCGGTTTTGGTTTTGGAAGCGCCTTTGAGAAAGCTCAGTACTCTTCCTGGTCCGTTTTACAAGGATTCTCTCAATTGGGATTGCAATTGGAATTGGAATGGCCGAATAACCTGTACTCTTGACGACCAGTCTAGGTACAGTCCTGGCTCTCTAGTATCCACACATCCTGAAGCCGTTTACTTGCAGCTTCAGAGTATTTATTTGAAGTGGATATCTATCCTGAGCTATAAGGGAGTTTTTGCCCTGATCCTAGAACCAACTGGAAGAAAGAATGTCCATTTCGGCAAATGTATCGAGTATCAAAGAATTGGAATCGCGACTCTTCCCGACAAGAAAGAATTAACGCAGGGGTGGCCAAAGCAAAGGGTGGCTATCATATAGGGCAATCTAGGGCCTCGCTAATTCTACCGCACTGGTCAATTTGTTGGTCTTTCTCAAGATGGTAAAGATCTATTTTACACCTGGAGAAATCCAGCAATGGGGTACCCACAACATAACCACAGGAGGTCTGAATATTGTGTAGTTAGAAACGGGGTTCTCTGAGTTGATATCCTCAGATATTCCATCTGTTATTAGATTTCAAGATATACATTTGTTTGTCGTCGAGATCGTAGCTTCATACTCTCACTGGTGTCAGGGCTGAGTCTGTCTCCGCGAGAATATCACTTCACGACTTTGAAAGGGTGACAATGACTGCAAAGATTTCAAGGTCTGAGTCGGCTTTCTACATCCAGCTGTTATGGGCTCATTAGTTCTTAGAATCATCTGTTTCTTGTTCCCTTTTAGCGTGTAAGTGTTTCTCGCGGCGTGTATGTTACGTGCAGATGGCCGAAGAATAGTAATTAACGATGCAGGGAACTACTCAGATTTACGATATCTAAGGTTCTACAAGCAGACGAATAAAGGCAATCAAAGCTACTTTATGATGGAATTCAAAGGACACAAAGCATCAGATATTGGTTAAGATATCTCATTCTGTGAATTTTATATTAGTAAGAGATGTCACGAAAGGGCTCGTGTGTAGGTGAAGATGATATTCGCTTTTTAACAGTGGGAGAGAAATCAAAGCTCCCATTGTCTTCTGGAAGAGGAACTGCCACCGAAACCTTTGGGAATCAGATGATAAGCCCGGACGATGATCCACAATGAGAAAGATATTGAGGTCGGGGAATACGGACCAACTCCTGTCATGGGATTGGTTTAACAACGTGTCCTCGGTGAGAAATTGATTTCAATGCCGATCTGACTTCTGGTCAAAATACACAGCCATAAAGTGACCCAGCAATTCAGTCATTAAGCTCATGTTCTCAACCTTTCCGACAAATAACCTGCCCATGCAGCACCCCAAACCACCCGTCCTCATCCTTAACCCACCCCTTCCATGCCCTACTTATCTCATCCAACTCTTCTTTCGTAGCTAACCCATTCTCCACCGCAATCCCACCCCACTGCGTCCCAGGTAGCACCCTCTCCGCAAACGCACCACCCCAATACACCCTCTCCTCCTTCGTATGGAAACACCAACTCCCAGTCGAACATTCCATTTCTTTATCCTTAAACCCTGCTTCTTTCGCCCAAACATGCAGCTTTCCACCAGGATCAGGGTCCCCGCCGTTGATTTTCGCGACGGAGAGGTAGAGGTCGTGCCAGCGGGAGAAGAGGGGAGATAGTGGATACCAAGACATTTGTGAGGATTCACGGACTGCGATGAGTCCGCCTTTCTTGCAGACTCGTCGCATTTCTTTTAGGCCTTGGATTGGATCGCGGATGTGTTGGAGGACTTGGTGGGCGTTTACTACGTCGAAACTCTCATCTTGAAAGTTGAGAGCGTGGATATCTCCTTCTTGGAATGTGACATTTGAAATAGATTCAGAGGATGCGAGAGTACGTGCTGCAACGAGGGGAGCGGAGGTGTATTCGACACCTGTAATGTGGGCTTTTGGGAGGAGTTTGGCGAGAGAGATTGTTATGGAGCCGGGACCGCAACCTATGTCGAGGACTTTAGGTGATTTTGGCAGGGATGAAAGATATGTGAGGAGGTGCGGAAGGCTGTTTTGGGCTGTTCGCCAGTTATGAGTGCTGAGGACGGCGGCGGAGTGGTCGGATGCGTAGACTGATGAACTTTGTGTTAAATTTGTCATTTTTTGAGATCGATAAGATGATTTTCTGGTTTGGTGTGAGGTTGTATGTTTATTTTGTGCTGAGGATGGCTGGATTATGTACGAACTGAGATATGCGCAGCTCGCGAGTTCATGGGAATGCGAATATACAGAAGTTGCGGGGTGACGTCACGTGTAGCTACTCTTTCCTTTTCTTGGTGCCAATTGGGTGTAATTTTGGGCTGGTTCCTGTAGTGGGAAACCATTTCCATGGGTCTCCTTTCAAGCAAAAAACGCGAGGTCTCCCCCAAAATAGGGATATCCTTAGCCAAGTCTGACGGTTTTCAGCTTGCCACTCAAATCAATGAATGGCCCATTGCTCTCATACAACTCCCAGCCCAGAGTGGCCTAGCCAATACGCTCGTAGTAATCTCCCATATCTTTCGCTATCAAAATATGGTAGTGACTGTTGGATCTCAATGGCCATCCTCGCTTCTCTGCGCGAACACTCTCAGCTAGACCCATTCTTATGCGAGGAGCAACATTCCCGATGTGTAGACCATTGTATGCAATGTTGATATCGAGCGGCTCAATTGTCGTCAAACTCCACTCTTTGATTGTCGACGATGAGTTATTTTCACTCAAGATGCGGAGCGTGTACCTGGCTGAATTCTGTTCAAGTTCAGGGCTTTCTGTGGGAGGCTTTCGTGCCTCAAATCGGAGAGTGCTCGTGTAGATGGAGATATGAATATATGTAGAGAGGAGTAACTCCGAATTGAGAGTGTGATATTTTTCTTGATATTCTTCCCAGGAACAAATATAGCCACTTCTAAATTCGAGCTTAACGACTATCTCTTCGTCATAAGTACTCTGTTCATCTCTGGCAAATTGGACGGGGCCATACCAACCGGACCACGACCAGCTAGGAAAGGCTTTACGCCTCGGCGAAGGTGTTGGAAGGTACCAAGATATCCCACGTAAAAAGCCTGCATATCCTAGATGAGAATTTGATCTGCAGGGCGAACAATTGGCCGCGTGAGTTGAACTATCGAGGCTTGGCAGTATGGGAACTCCCCAGCAATGACGGACAGAGAGTGAGGACTTTCGAAGGCTCGTAAAACGCCGCGAAAGCCGTTCAAAATGTCTCCATCAAATGAAAGTGATCTTCGAGAGTATTCTGCTATTCTGTTCATGACTTGAAAGCAATGTGCTCCAATACCGTCATTGGGAAACAATCCCGTAATTAATGTGCTATCACAGAACTCCGAGCGAAGTCGTTGTCGATCTAAAGTATGGAGGTTCTTCAAAGGAAGATTTCGAGCCTCGCAATTGTGCATACCCCGAGTTTTAGCGTGACCGTGATTGCATTTTCGATTGTCTCTGGAAACCTTGCGGGCAACATATCGTCGTTATCTTTGGTGCCTGCATTTCCTAGATGAGAATATTTTGCTCGCGGAACCCCAAACATAGCGGAGAGAGACATATGGCCGCCCATGTGCTAGGGTATTGTTCTAGATTGGCAATCTATGACTTTGAGAGAAGTAATCCCATGTGTTTCAAGCTCCCTGCCACAGTTTTCTTTATGCATTGTTTTGCACAACCTAATCCAACAAGTAACAATGGTGAAGTCAATAGCGTCCTTCCGTAAAGGTGCGAGTGAGTTACTTGGATACTCTGATATCGGGACTATCCGAGCAATGCCTGGGGGATCGAAGTTCTCTGCGCTCCTTGAATTAGTTGGAAGCCGGGCCTCTGTAGAGTCAATGATGAGGAAAAGGACAGCAATTGACCGCCAAGGTCCATACTGATCTCTCGACAAAAAATATTTCAAGTTAAGGGGTTACTCTGAACTCCTTTGAAATGAGTTGAGGGAATTGAAGAAAAACTTGCATAGTACACAAGAATCTACTGACCATGTAGAAATTGGTCCAAGTTGTCTCTTTACCAGTGCTGTGGAAGGCGAGTACTTTATTTCATCAGGAGATAAAATTTCATCCAAATTGAGTCGCGCACACCTTTTACAAAAGTGTGGGGTTTCCGTCTGCAGATTCCAAGCGACGGGTGGTACCGATACCATAGAAGCGCCTGCTGGTCGTTGATTCCCGAAATTTGAGCGCGGTCGGATGTTCTGCGCCGTTGGATCGACTACTATTGCTGTCTCAAACGTTACTGATAGCTCTGAAGGAGTGTCTTCATGACTTGATTGAAGTAGTGGCTCTGCAGAAATCATCTTTCGAGTGACGACCATGACGGCAGGAAGGTCTGCAGTGATAATAAATATGAATTTCCGTTATCCCAAGAGACCTACGGCTCAAAATTCTATCTCTTTATTAGCTTAGAACACCTCTTGAGTGGTTTGCGTACACTTATTCTTATCTTCATAGCTTTTCGAGTGTATTACTACAGATGGATTTTGATGCTCGCCGTCGAGCACCAGTACGACTCCGCCGGCTGCAATTTGCCAGCTCGTCGACACTTAGTGCAATATCTTGAAGGTTGCTGCACAGCGTACTCTTTGACGCTCAAGGCGAGAGCTCAATTATTACAGGATGAGGTTGAGTCCTCGCTGCGGCTGGCTGGCAAAAGCCCACGCCAAGGATCAATTTAGCCACCAACCCCGACTGGCGAACCAAAATACCCCCCTTCAGCTTTTGAAGTCAAAAAAAGTTCCGTTTGTGATAATAGAATGAAGTCCTTCCCCATTCCTTGCAAGTCTTGGGAAGGAATAATTCAATTGCTTGGTGTTAGTTCCCCCACAATAGTGGAAGAAAAACTTGGGAGGCTTCGCACTTAGCAATTTCAAGTGCGCCTGTGGATGCTGCACAGCATCAGAACCATTGAAAAGGACACTTCTCGTCCTGACCTTACATCCTGCTTCTCGATAAAACTGCATGTGAAGAGAAAGAGTGTATCCCTAACATTTGAACAACCTTTGTATGCTTTATTTGTTGAATAGAGGATAGCCTTTATCGATATTGTGCTTGAATATACACTATGCGTTACTCAACAGTGTACAATACTTTATGGTACAACCCTTAAAGACACAGCAGAACAATGTATAGGCAACATCAGATTGACTTTCACGCTAAGGATTTCGAAACCAGAATGCGACGTTGGCATCGCAAGAAGTTCATAGAGTGCTCGTATAACTAACAATGTGCAGAACCAGAGTCTATAAGACAAGGTAAAGCTAATTCCTCGTCTGATGGAGAAGAGGTTGTTTGTCGTCGAAATAAGGTTGGCATTTCAATTTTGACGCTGGAGCTGATCAGGCAGAATGTTCCCTTGCGACATCAAATCTGTATTATGCGTGGCCATTGGCAGATGCGGAGTATCTGGTTCTCCTATTCCGATGCATCATAAACAAACAATCGAAAGGTATGCAGTGCAACTTCGAAAAACAACATTTTGATGTGCAATGGTAAGCTTACAACTCACTCTGCAGGATTGAGGCCAGTAATCTCCCCTCATCTCACGTGCCTTCAAGCTAAACCCCACCAAGAGGAGCTAAGACAATTTTGCGCCCCTCCACACAAACTTTCTTCCTTTCTTTCACACCGCTGCTTTCTCTCAACAATCTCCTCCCAAGTACAAGAACGCTGCTTTGGAACACTCAGAGCGTTCTGCCCTCGCCCTTCATCTATCTTCTTTTCTTTCAGCTCGCACTTCAGGTCGAGCAATTCTCTTGTCTCCGATCAACGGCGACCTTTTTCTAGCACGCAATCGTTGTTGAAACGATCTACTCCGACTTTTCACCTTCCATCACAACTCCCCCAATCCGCAATTATGGTTCAATCGTGAGTACCAAGCATGGCAGATCAGTACAAATAGTTTCAAGGCTGACAATCAATCCCACAACAGATCCATCCTCGGTTTCCCCCGCATGGGTGTCAACCGTGACCTTAAGAAGGCCACCGAAGCATACTGGGGCGGCAAGATTTCTCAAGCAGACCTCCTCGCAGAGGCCAGGAGACTTCGTCTTGAGCACTGGAACATCCAGAAGAAGGCCGGTGTCGATGTTATTCCAAGCAATGACTTCGCTCTCTACGATCAAGTCCTCACTCACATTCAAGACTTCGGTGTAAGAATTTTTCGAGTCCAATCTACTTACACACGCTAACGTTTCTTTGTCGTACAGGCCCAACCTCCCCGATATACCGAACACAAGCTCGACCCTGTCGATGAATACTTTGCTATGGGTCGTGGCCACCAGAAGGATGGAATTGATGTTCCTAGTTTGGAGATGGTGAAATGGTTCGACTCGAACTACCACTATGTCAAGCCAACTCTGCAAGACAACCAGACCTTCAAGCTCAACCCCAACCCAAAGGCTGTTGCTGAGTTCCTTGAGGCAAAGGAAGCTGGCATCACCACCAGACCTGTTCTTGTTGGCCCAGTCTCCTTCCTTGCCCTCGGCAAGCCAGACCGTGGACAGACCGTTGCACCTATTGACTTGCTTGAGAAGCTTCTTCCAGTCTATGAGGAGCTCCTCATAAAGCTCAAGGAAGCTGGTGCTGAGACTGTTCAAATTGATGAGCCCACCCTTGTCTTTGATCTCCCTGCGAAGACCAAGGCTGCTTTCAAGCCAACATACGAGAAGCTTGTCGCGTTAGGTGACAAGATCCCAAAGATTGTCCTCGCTACCTACTTCGGAGATATTGTCCACAACATTGACGCTCTCCCAACTAACGTCTACGCCGTCCACGTTGACTTGGTCCGAAACCCCGAGCAACTCGACACCGTTATCAAGGCATTAGGCGATAAGACTGTCCTTTCCGCCGGTGTTGTCGACGGCCGAAATATCTGGAAGACCAACCTCAAGCGCGCAATTGAGACTGTTGAAACCGCCGTGCAAAAGCTCGGAAAAGACCGTGTCATCGTCGCTACCTCCAGCTCTCTCCTCCACACCCCACACACCCTGGCTTCTGAGAAGAAGCTCGACCCAGAAATTGCTGATTGGTTCTCTTTCGCCTCTGAAAAGGCCGTTGAGGTCGCTATCATCGCCAAGGCAGTCACTGAAGGCCCAGCCGCTGTTCGTGCTGAGTTGGAGGCCAACGCCAAGTCGGTTCAAGCTCGTGCCAGCTCAAGCCGCACCAACGACCCTAAGGTCAAGGAACGTCAGTCAAAGATCACCCCGGATTTCTACAATAGAAAGTCCGAGTTCCCCGTACGTATCGCTCAACAACAAAAGAATTTGGGCCTTCCCCTTTTCCCAACCACCACTATTGGTTCATTCCCTCAAACCAAGGAGATCCGTATCCAGCGTAACAAGTTTACTAAGGGTGAGATCACTGCCGAGGAGTACGAGAAATTTATCGAGAAGGAGATTCAAGATGTTGTCAAGATTCAAGAGGAGCTCGACCTTGATGTGTATGTCCACGGCGAGCCTGAGCGTAACGACATGGTTCAATACTTTGGCGAGCGTCTCGATGGTTATGCCTTCACCACCCACGCCTGGGTTCAATCCTACGGCTCTCGATGCGTCCGACCTCCCATCGTTGTCGGTGATATCTCTCGACCAGCACCAATGACTGTCAAGGAGTCCAAGTACGCTGTCTCCATCTCGAAGAAGCCAATGAAGGGCATGTTGACTGGTCCAATCACCTGTCTTCGATGGTCTTTCCCTCGTGATGATGTTCACCAATCTGTCCAGGCTGAGCAACTTGCACTTGCTCTCCGTGACGAGGTCGTTGACCTTGAGGCTGCTGGTGTTTTCGTCATCCAAGTTGACGAGCCTGCTCTCCGTGAAGGTCTTCCTCTCCGAGCTGGTAAGGAGCGTGAGGCTTACCTTGACTGGGCTGTCAAGTCTTTCCGTCTTTCCGTTTCCGGTGTCCAGGATTCCACCCAGATCCACTCCCACTTCTGCTACTCAGAGTTCCAAGACTTCTTCCATGCCATCGCCGCTCTTGACGCTGATGTTCTTTCCATTGAGAACAGCAAGTCTGATGCCAAGCTCTTGAAGGTCTTCGTTGACGAGGCTTACCCACGACACATCGGCCCTGGTGTCTATGATATTCACTCCCCACGTGTTCCAAGCGAGCAAGAGATCAAGGATAGAATTGAGGAGATGTTGCAATTCCTCAAGCCTGAACAACTCTGGATTGATCCTGACTGTGGTCTTAAGACTCGCCAATGGTCTGAGACCAAGGCTGCTTTGACCAACATGGTCAACGCTGCCAAGTTCTACCGCCAAAAGTATGCTTCCAAATAGATGGATTATGCTTAGATTTTCTTTTATTGGGCGTTCGGGTTGCACGAAATAATGAAATTGTATGTGTTCTTTAGAACCTGACATTGGAGACGATCTCAACATCGGCGTTTCGGGTCAGGGCATAAAGACAAAAGCTTGCCTATTTGGTGTCGGTAGGGAGCGTTTCTGTGGTTCAACAGCATCGGGTGGGGATGATCCATCAACCGGACATCTATTGAGATATGGCGTCTACATGAGCGATGATTTTATGTTTTCGGTGGAGATGCAAGACTACGGTTCTTGATTGTAATCCATCTCTAACCTGGAAAAGAAGATAAAAAGTTTAGAAATATACCCAATTCAACCGGGAAACATACTCTTGTTGACATTTTAAAGTGAAATTGATAGGTGTAAATATTGATTCGCGGGCAATGCTTTACTAACAGAGCGAGTTTGCCTATGCTTCAGGGTTCTTGGAACATCGGTGTCGGCTTCAGCATCTAGCTGGGCTGGCTAAATTTACTTACAGCATAACGCAGTAAGAGATAGGCCATGCGCAAACTGAGTTCTATCCAGGGAAGGAAGCTATGCAAAGTACCGCGTGTTTGAGGTGAGGCCTGTCTCCCTGTCTCTCGTCAGAAAAAGCGTAAGCATATTTATGGTGGAAGTAGACAAGAAACCAAACTAATTTTCACAGTTGATTAGACCAAAAGAAGAGTACAATCACCTGCAGTGACGAAAACATTGCCAAATTTCTCAATTCAGGGATCTTATAAACATCCTCTCACAATGTTCCTATGTGCTTCCACGCAAAAGTTGTATCGAGCCAACCAGAATTGAATCCCGCCAGCTTCGGAATCGGCAACTTCCTTCGCGCCTTTCTTCTCGCCTCTTTAATCTACCCCGTTGTCAATGTATCAAGGCTATCATAAAGCCACTGTTCAAAATCAACGAACTTTTTCCTCTGCGGATCTCTTAGCCCTAGCTGTGAAGCCCACGCTTGAATGTAACTAGAAACTTCTAAGTCTCGACCAGTCTTGCCTATTTCTTGCCCTTCTTCTTAAAAGGTCAAACAGTGAATTCTATCCTCGGGAAAGTGTAGTGTGTATATCTGTAAGTATTCATAGCGAGCACATGCACATACCAGGGTGATATCTCCTTTATTATAAGCAATTTGTATTTATGCAATTTATAGCTCACTAGAACTAAGGTTTGATGGATAAAGGAAGAAGGTATGGTATTCACAGTCACGTTTGCTTTTATTTGAACAAGAAACGGCGTCAAAGCATCACGATGTTGGATTTTCCCTTTGTGACAAAGCTCGTTCCTAAGCGAAAGCTCGCTATTGTTTGTTGTAAGCATTGATGAGTGATGAGCTTTTGTGTGAAAGGTAGAAGAAGGGCTTCTCTCGGACTGCAATGTTGGACTGTTGGAGTCACGAGGGTAGGTGAGATGAAAGTTGGATCTCTTTGTTCTTATAGATGAAGTTCGCCAGGGCATTAAAGGAGATTCCTCGTAAGCGAGTACAAGTCATCGCAAAACTTTGCAGAAGGTAGTGAACGCCTCGTATTATCTTGTCGATTGATGTAATTTTTTTTTAGACTACTGTAAGCAGCTGCAGCTGCAGCTGCAGCTGTTCAAAAACATTTATAAGCCCTCCCTCGAGTTAAGGAGTTTGGTGATTTTGTCACCGTAGATTTTTAAGGTCCTTTTTCGTCTGATTTATTCTGCTACTTAGTATATCCCCACCATACTGTAGTTGATCCCGACCTTTTATATTAGATTGCGGAAGCTATTATTCTATACGACTCATCTGACTTTTAGCGTACACTCCGGTTTTAAGACTGGAGGAAAATAAGCTTCAAATGTTTCAGAACGGCACGAGCATTGAACCAAATTCTAAGGTCAATTTTAAAACAAAATGTCGGACGTCTTTAGACTTGATGGTGTTGATGAAAGGAGCACGACAAACAGTATTTGTTGGAAGATTTCATTCTTGTTTCTATTATCTTGAGCTCAGAGAGTCCAACCTGGTATCCAAGTCCCAAACGCCAGGGCTATGCAACTCCAGAGTCCTCCCCTGAATTCTCATCACAACCTATGACGACCTACCACCCATCACCCCACCCATCATCGCCACCATCATCCTTCGGCTTCGTATCAATCTTTTTCGCAACCAACGGCTTAGCTGGCACCTTCTTCACCGCCGCCGCACCAATACTGCCCGCACTCGCCACCCTCGAAGCAGCTGCTGGTTTCCCATTCGCAGGTTTCGCAAGACCTTTAGGTAAAGGTTTAGCACCAGGTTTCTTCCCAGCTTGTGCCGCGAGCCAACCAGCGAAATCCGGCTCGCCGTTGTCTTCGAAGGGATTTGCTGCTGAAGGGGCAGGTTTACTGCTTGGTTTTGGCGCTTCACTAGGGGCGTCGAAGAAGTTGTCTTCTTCCATGTTGCCCCATGCGTCGTCAGCGTCTTCGTCGGCTTGGTCTTGGAAATAGTCGTTTGCGTTTGAGGAGACGGATGTGCGGGCTGAGGTTGCGGGTGGAGAAGCGACTGCTTGGCGGTGAAGTGTTGATGCGGAGGCTGTGATGGGGTTCGGTCGTTTGGTATCGTTGGCTGCTGGGGTGGAGGTGGAACGTGGGTTTGTTGGTACAGGGGTGGATGTAGATTGGATCTCACCAACCGCGGTGGACACTTTGTTGGTGAAGGAGGAGATGGCCCAGCCGGTCCATGAAGCGGCTTCGCTAGGCTGGGGTGTGCTCATTCGAGGGGCGCCAGCATTAGTCGAATCAGTTGCGGCAGGAGGCGGTAATACGGTATCAGCCATTGTACTGGCATGTTTTCTAATTCGTTGGAGGAAAAGATCCATGGTTTTGTTCGCTTGTTCCCGAATGAGCTTCTCTTTATCGATCAAGCTAGGACAAATGGCTGGTAATATCCTGTTGGCAACATCGTCCTCACTGAAAGAATCAGAAGTAGCGCCCAATGCCATAAGAGCAGCATTTCTAGCGTGAACAAAAGGATCACGAAGCGACCGTGTGAAGGCGGCTATCAAGACCTTTGACCTGTTACCAACGCCTAGGTTCTTTGCAATTTTGCCAAGACAAATTGTCGTATTTGTTCGGATTCCAGGTTGTTCATCGTTGGATGTTTTGGCCAGATATTTTAAAAGTTCGCCGTTGATAGTCCTATCGGAAAGTTTTCCTATGATGGTCAGAACAGCCTTGACCGTCTGTTCGCGGACTACTGGAGCAACATCCGTAAAGCCTGTGACCTATTTTCTCCAATTAGTGGATGATTCACATTTCAGGGGCTTCTTCTAATATACCATTTGAGGAAAGATTTTGTCGTTCACAATCTTTTGCGGCAACCGATCTATCATGACTGGTAGATTGTCTAGTAACGACACCCGAATCGCACGATCTGGACTGCTGAACAAACGCACAACGGCTGGCGTAACCTTGACTTCAAATTCATCGTCCGTAAGCTTCTTGCTGATTTTCATGACAACGCTGAAAACCTTCGGTCCTCCACCGCCAAACTCAACAGACTTCAGTAATTCAGGAAGGATTTTCATCTTGAAATAATCCTCTGGAAAGTCATCTGATAACTGATCGAGATCGCTATGGATGATTAGCGGAAGAAGGTAGTTCCGCTGCGACCAAAACTCACTTCAAAAATTCTTCTCTCTCTTCTTCCGTCTTCATGCCAAGACTATCAACACTTTCTGTTAGCTTGATGAGAGGTGTTCCAAAGAAGCCTCCATTTCTTCGTCCCTGCTCCAGGAAGTTGGCTACGCTGACTCTTGCTTTAGGGTTGCTATTGACTAATCTCCGGTAACTCGAATGCATGCTTGGTGGTATGCCCTTTGTCTGGCCAGCCTGATCGCCTCCCATGAAGTCGCCGTTGAAAACCTCGAATATAAGAGTTCCGAAATTATATGCATCGACAGCATGCAAAGGATTTCGCTTGATCGCATCCCAGCCAGATTTCGCGAGTTCGGGAGGTGTGTATCGTCCGGCATCTGGTACAAGGCTTCCATAATTCTTTGGAGACAATTAGGAATGACAAGCATGTTAAGGCAAAAGCTACACGTACGTATATTATGGCATCGTCCTCCTTCATGCTGCTCAAAACCTCGAAGCCTCCAACCTTCCACTCCCCGCTCTCGCTTGTGTATATTGAGCCGACTCGAAGTGCGCCATGTACAGAGGAGGCTTCGTCATTGATGAATTTTATAGTTTGCTAAATATGGCCAATTAGCTGGGCACATCGCAGTGTGGAGGGGTAATCCTACTGCTACCCCAAAAAGACCCCACTTCAACGTCTCTGCACTCATACTTTTGCGTTTGATATGCCATCGTAAAGGAACGATTCTCTCGGTAGCGATGTATATGTATGTTTCTGTCTGTCCAATGTTGGCAAAGCTGCTCCCTGAACACCAGCTCGCGTGCCTACCTCTACCGTATCGAGGACCTTCACAACCCCAGGATGTCTCATTGTCCGGAGCTTTCGAACAGCATTTCTTGCCATTGGCAGGCGCGATTTATTGGCCGTAACATCAAAGGAAAATATGCTGCAGTTCGAGCCATCTTCCTAGGTTAAATCAGCAGCTGGAGACATGTTTGTGCTTTGCGATCATACACGCTTGGTTCCATTGTGCAAAGTCCAAATGCTGGTGTCTACGTCGACTCGATCGCCAAAGGTATATGGGAATGGGGGGCCTTTCGATATTGCGGATGCTACCGCAGATTTAAAGAACTCCATCTTGCACGAAAAACAATAACTAGGCACCAAATGTTGTCATCTCCAAATCCCCTTTCATGTGCAGCGCAGCAGAATATCTGGCGTTATCGCCCGCCATATTCCGACAGCGCTAGCGGCCGCGTGAACGGCCCGACCCTTGTCCAGTCGCGTCAACCACCACCCAGAACACTTCACCATTCATCTTCCTCCGACCGCGAAACAAACATCCAGCCCTTCATCCTGACGTCGACACTTCATCATCACTTGGTTGGGCTGAGGTGTTGTCCGCTTTCGCCTAAACCGATCAATGACTGGCACGACTCCGATTCTTCGCCCACGCATCAACACGTTGGAAGGAGCATCACGTGGCCGCGGTTCCATTGTGCCAGAGAGAGTTTGCGATTTATCCTCTTCTCCGCAGCCATGAGCCGCATCTAGGAATATACGTTCGATCGGGCGCCGGCTCACACGTAACTCAACCACGGAACTAAGGCCATCAACTCCTCAACCAGCATCAAACCACCCTGCCAATATGGTGCCCGTTGGAAGCTTCGATATGACGAATAAGGCTTTGGGAAAGGTGCGTGCCCTTTCGTGTGAAGTTTCGTATATGTCCGTGATGATCACCTGGTAAAAGGTCCGACTGCTTTATGGACTCTGCTGGTTTTGGTGAGGGTTTGGTACTCTGCTCGCAAGGCCGAGGACGCTATCTTTTTCAACTTTCGTTGTTGCGAGGGCATTTCTCCAAAATTCAGGCAAGACTGGCCCAGCATGAGATTTTGCTGAAGTCCAGTGACTTTGGAGAATACATCAATGTCTATGACAGTTCTGCTATCAGGAGTTGCGCATCTTCTCGCTCCAGGATGTGCTACCAAAGGCTGCGGTGCAAAAGATCCGAATACGTGCCAGACTCGTGTTCGTCATTTGAGGAGATATTCGAGGTAGCTGCAGCTGCGCCAAGCAATGATCCGAAGCCGCAGAGCTCAGCAGGTTGATGACTATAAGAAACTGAAAAGACCTGAGACATTATTCCCCGTTGTTATCATGTTCTTAAGCATTATTGGAACAACCACTGATTCATGACAGAGGCAGAGCCGGGGTTGGGACGTTGCTGATGATTCGAGTTCAGTAACGTCGATAACATCGTCTACAAGAGCAAATCTCTGCCACGTTTGCAAGGAACCAGATGCGCCACCAACCATCAAGTTTGTGAAATGTACGAGGTGCAAGTGTTCATGGCATCCGTATTGTCATACACCAAAGATACTGGACAGCGATGTGTAAGTTTCTTCCTACTGGCCCGTCGTCGGCTTGTCGACTTCCTGCCTCCGTGTGATGATGCTAATGTTGTTACAGCTCAACTATCACTTGTGCCCGTTGCAAGAAGAAGGAAGCAGCATCACAAGCATCCTCTATATCGTCGAGTATGCCTCCGCCTACCCACCAATCCGCCGAGGACTCGGCAAGAAGGTGCGAAGAACCCAATTGTACAGGAATTCCTTCCAGACATCAAGCTTCCGGTAAACAACTTTGCAAGAAACACCAGATAACTCTCGATCACCAAAGATCCAAAATGAAACCATGCGTTGCCATGAAGACCGTCTCAGTACCTAAGCTATTCTCGAAGGGTAAGCTCTACAACTTTAAACCAGAGGACAAACAATACCTCAAAAAGGACGACAAGCAAGGGACAAAACGCAAACGTGTAGCGCCTACCCAGAGAAGTGACAGCTCAGGTACCCACCTGGGAAACTCTGACAAAACACACTCACATAAAGCTGTGGCAAATAAGCCTGCTCAGATGCAAATATCACGGCCAAGAGTCGAGTTCTCGCATCCAAACACTTCAGGCCAGAGCACAACCAGCTCGATGGATGATGGGCCCAAATCACCTGAGCAACTGAGATCCAGCGTCGAACTTCGCACGGCAAACGACTCATTGTAAGACGAAAGATCCACCTCCAAAAACAAAGCTAATATAATCAGGACTGATCACCTACCGGAGTTGATTGATAACAGGGCAAGTATATCACCAGAATACGAACCGCCCTCCCCAAAGCCGCTCAGCAGGGCGGACAGTCCGTTTATCCCTACTATCTCAGAACAAATGGTAGAGCCAGGCAAAGCAAGCCAAACACCTGCAAATTTTGAACCAATGTTCTGGTCGAATCGACGAGCAGATCTAGGAGCCTATAAGTCGCCGTATGCTGCTTCGGAAAGTTCGGCGCCTCCAAGTGTTGGCCAGCCAGAGAAACATAAAATGCATGACAATGGTGATATGCAAGATATCGGACCTCCTACTTCCAACAGCAGCAACGACAGAGCGACGACGAATGCAGATCAAGACCCCCTTCAAACTCTGTCTGCTCTCAGTATTGAACCCCTCGAACCACATACACAGACAGGTTTTCCCAACGCAAATTCGCGGCGAAACGGCGTGATGGATGACCCTGAGAGTGACGATGATCTGCTTCCAAAATATCCAACGCCATGGATGTCAGATTCGACGAAGCCAGGCTACGACCCAGAAAAAGATCCTAATTTCGGATACTCCACCAGATATCTCCCACATCCGCAATCTCTCGAGTATAAACGTCGCCTGCGCGTTCTGACTTTTGACCCCACAGAACTGGATAATTGGCTTGCAAAATTGAGAGAGCCAAAACCCAGATTTCCTCCTAGCGCAGCCGACCTATACAGAACCCAAAAATGGGGACATATTGACCCCCGAGTCGCGTGGCCCAAGAAACAAGATCCGCAATTCCTTGCCGAAAAGCGCGCAGAAATCGAAGCACGTCCAAAGAGGAAAGCTAACTTCGGGAAAGTGCTCACAGAACAGAACATCAAGGAGAGATTAGAAAAGGGGTGGAATATTCACCAGAACACAGAATCTCGGAGTAAAGAGGAGAAGGATGCCTTGAATCGGACGTACGAGGTTATGTACGGTATCAAGGGCCTCGTGACTGACTACGAGTACAAACTCATCAGGGGCCAGGAATCTTGGGTGGAGAAGGCCGAGACTATCGATGAGGAGACCGGCGTGGTTCGAAGGAAGAAAAAGAGTGAACGCCGGATAATACCAATCGAAGGATAGGCTTGGCCTTGCTCATATCGAGGTTCGAGGTTGAAGGTTGAAGTAAGGTGTTGAACCACCACATCGAGTGGTTGGATGATGTACGTGATCTTCCTAGTCTAATAGCCCGGGATCACAACTTGATCCTACCTGTTCAAGGCACGGCATCTCATGTTGTCAGGAAGCCGATGTCTAGAAGGAAGTTTATCTTTCTGAACAAATCGCAAGTACGTAGTTCTACTTGGCGTGGCAACACTTCCTGGTGGACGGCAGACGGTTTTCGACTTGTGAAGAATTGAATTCATTGAAAGATAATTCATCGCCACCCAACTTCTGACAAGCAGATACAATGCCATGATCTGCGGTTGATTTCTTACAAGCGCGCGAGAGCCAAGATTGTTCCGATGCGAGCCTTTGCCGCGGATCATTCAGTCAGAAAGAAGTTGATGCAATTCCAAGATATTGATCTCGACCATTAAAGAATTTTCCGCCCAATGCTTTACGGAGTTCGTGATGCTGTGTGGCTGCGGGGGAAAACGTGCTTGGACCCCCTCAAACAACCGAGGCTGCCCAACACCATCCAAAAAACAAGGTCAAGTGGGCCACTGTTTCGAACATTAAAGCTTGGCTTCAAAGCTTCAACACAAATGAGTTTCACAGACATATACCAAGCATTTACTGAGGGCATTAGCGGACTTGGCCGCTAGTCGGATTAACGAGATCCGCGCAAGGAGAGCAATCCTCCCATCTTGGCCATCATTCCTCTCTGGCTGAAACGGCTTGCCACTGTTTCGATCAGCACAGCCTCAAGAAGTTCCTTGGGATGATCAAGTCGATCTGATGAATTTCATTGGGTCGAAAAATGCTTGTCATGGCTGGGCAACCTAAAGCAATGCTATTACGTTGTTTCTTTTGCCTCAAAGGCTGAATCTACAGTTCTCCTTTTTGCCCAGATATCATCACAAGGATCACTGTTTGTGTGAAGCACAGACTTCCGGGCTGTTTTCTGTTTTCCCTTGGTATTTTCTGAATGAGTCTTTCCGACCCAAAGAGAAACTGCCGTGTGCTAGGTCGAGGTCTATGGCACCTCTTGAAAATGCGGCGCCCAAGCTTCCAAGCTGAGATCTACCAGTATAAGAAGAATGCCAAAGTCTTAGGAGACGCCTCTTTTCTCATCATCACTTCAGCTTTACTCACTACAATCACTTCATCTCTTCACTTTACTTTCATTCTTTGGATTATTTAATATTTTAAGACTTGCAGGTTCTTGTCTACCTTAATCAAAATGCTTTTCAAATCAGTTCTCCTCGCGGTTGCCGCTTCTTCCACTCTCGTTGCCGGCCACGGTGCGATCATCAAGGCCACTGGAGATGCAGGTGGATCCGGAATGGCTCTTGGTGGTAAGTCTTTTATCCCGATGCAAACACCTTCCTTGTCCCGAGCCGAGCATCCTCATGCTGATTGCCACTCCTCCTAATCTCCTCACTCCCGCCACGCATCGCAACCCCACAAACAGTATCTAATATCTTTCTTCTACAGTTGATACCGCCACCCCACGTGACGGCTCCAAGCGCGACCCCTTCCAACAAGACTCCACCCGCTTCAAGAACGCCGCCGCCGACGCCTGCGGCGAGACCCTCGGAGGCGGAACCAACGACCCAGCTGCCCAAGTCCCCAAGATGCTTGCAGCAAACGGAGGCAACATGCCTCAGATCACCCCAGGCGGAATGGTCATGATGACTCTCCACCAGGTCAACGGTGATGGTGCTGGTCCTTATGAGTGCATGATTGATAGCACTGGTGCCGGAACACAGTGGGAGACGATGCAGGTTGCTACCAATGTTCCGGGTACCAATAGCAGGAGTCAGGCTAAGGCGCAAGATTTCGTAAGTCTTCCACATCCACATTCCTCCTTCTCATTCTCCAATCAACATAATGAATTGCTTACTGACAATCAATACAGCCATTGACGGCCAAGGTCGCCGCCGATCAAACCTGCACTGGTACCGCAGGAGACCAGACCGGCGTCTGCATGGTCCGCTGCAACAACGCCGCACGAGCCGGTCCCTTCGGTGGTTGTGTTCCAGTTCAAATGGCGGCCGCAGGTGGCAATGCCACTGCTGCTACTGCTGCGCCAGCAACCCGCAAGCTCAGACGGGGAAACAGAATCGAGTCTTAGATTAGCACTGGGGATACATTCCTTTTTGATTTTTGTAAAGTGATGAGCAACGGATGGGCAAAATAGTGGAGTGAATTGGCTGTCTTTACATTATTTGTTGGCTGGTTGGTTAGTTGGGGGAGAATTGGAAGGATTTGTAGATTATTGTGGAGGTGAGAGGGATGAGGGTAGAAATGAGATTGTTTGATCTGTTGAATTTCGTGTCTTTGTGGCGACTCCTGAGGACCTCGATTGCAGCTTGAATTTTGCGTACCACTCCTCTCTCTCTCCCTCTTTGGTCTTCTTCAGAAATCCTCGTATTTCTGACGCTTTTGGAGAGGTCAGACTGCCAAGTCAGCCAAGTAGTCAGCGCGTTCGCGCCATCGATTAGCGAGTCAAACCCTGAAACTTGGCCCCGAAACCAATGCTTAGCGTTTCGCCTCCGCTCTTCTGAAAACATGGCCCTGTAACCTTATTTCGACTTCCTGGATCGTGAATCCTCCTTTGTGAAACATGAATCACCAACTCGTATAATTTTACAGCTGAGTTTTTGGAGCTGTGCATTGCTTCTACCCAACACTTCAATACAATAACCATATATCCGTTGAGGGCCCACGCATTGTGCTGTGTGCTTCCTATTCATCAAACATGCGAGTATGCGATCATGATTGAAGCTCAGTCATGATCCTCCTTCCTCTGCGGGAAGAATCTTGAAAGCGGCGTGAAGTGTTTGCCCAGTTAAGGGGGTGTTTGATTAATTTATTGGGCCAATCAGCATTCGCTGCCACTCGTCACCAATCATAAGACTACACAGCATAGACCTCGATTCGATATTTCAGCTGAATTACCTTATTCCACATCCGTCAGGCAAAGGATATCACAATACTTCGGGCAGATGCGATATGCTTATATCTTGATCGATAACGAACGAATTACCGCGGAAACTTGAGGCTTGTACCTCTGATTTCTGAGGGGTTTCGTTTTGCACTAATTAGATTAATACATTGCTTTTTATTAGTTCCGCCTTCGCGTCGCCATGCTTATTCTTTGTCTCAATCTATATATCTTTACTTTAAAATGCGCGAATTTCACTTCCGCTAGCCTCACCCCGATCAGAGATAGTACAATGTAAATTAATTAAATCTAAATTAAAGGTATCCTTAACTGCCTTTATCCCGTTAATTAATCTCAACCTTATGAACCATATCTCTGTGTATTGCGAGTACGATTTTGCGATTACCCTACTACACCATTTACTCACTTCTTCAGCTAGACAAAGCCTTTTTAATTGACGAGCCAAGTACCGGGTCCACTTTTTTGAACATGTCTAGTCCTTTTAGTTATTGCTGCAACCCAATATTCCTTGAATGTATAAGAGGGGAAGTAACTTACTTATGGTCTCCAGCTGCACTTGAGGCAATGCGCTCTTAAGATGTCTAGCAACATTGTGGACAAAGTCATCTTGCTCATTAGATTTACCTAGTACCTTCCACATCTCCCTCGCTTGGACGAAGTCCTCGTCAGTTACCTCGGAGGAATAACCGGCAACCGATCCCACCCATTCTTCATGTCCACCTGGCGAAAAGCCGTTCGCCCCTACCTGACCCTTAAAGTTGACAGGCCTGAGTGAAGAGCCAACGTAGTTCGGATCGCCACCATAGTTGCTGTTATGTCGAGATGCTCCGTCGCGTTGGTACGGCGTGTATACTTCGCTGATGGGGGCGTTGCATGGGAGTTGTTGATAGTTCACCCCCAAGCGGTAACGGGCAGCATCCGGGTACGCAAACATTCGGGCTTGTAACACTTAAAGGTGTGTTATTAGCAAGCTAACTGCTCAAATCAGAGGGGTTGAAGAGCACGTACTGGGATCTGCGGTTGGAGCGATGCCGGGAACTATAGTTGATGGAGAGAATGCTGCCTGTTCTATATCTGCGAAGTAGTTTGTTGGCTGTACTCTGTTAGTGAGTGACCAAGACCCTAGATATTACAAGCAATTATGGGCAACTGAGGATGACAAACGTTTCGGTTGAGCGTCAATTTCCCCACTGGTTGCAGTGGGAAGTCCGAGTGCGGCCAAACTTTGGTCATGTCAAAAATGTTCCAGCGGTAGTTCTCCGCCTGCTCTGGTGTCATGACTTGAAGGTACATGATCCAACTAGGGTAGTCACCCCGCTCAATGGCATTGTACAGATCGGCGGTGTGGTAAAAGGGGTTTTCTCCAGCGAGGCGGTTTGCTTCGTCTTCAGATAGATTCTTGATACCCTGGTCCGTCTTCATATGGATTTTGGCGTAAACGAAGCCATTCTAGTCATGGTTAGTTCTAGAGAAAGTACAAAGGCTTCAAAGGCAGGTATTAACTCACCTGGGCGGTGAGCTTGTAAGTGTGGCCACTGTACGAGTTGATGTGTCGAATGGACGCAGGAGTTCCGCGGTTACTAAATAATATCATCAGGGCATGAATGCCCTCTTGGTTGTTGTTATGGAAACTATATCATTCTTAGCTATCCGCAGCCATCGCAAATAATAAGAGAGAGTCTAACTCCCAAAACTTCAATTAAGCTGGTTAGCTATTTTGACCCTCTTAAGGGGGATGATCGAACTTGCCATAGTAGAATCAGGAAGATTTGTTGCCGGATGGCGCTTATGGGATCTATTGACAGAAGGAAATTTGATCGGGTCTCTGATAAAGAACACAGGCTGTCACGCTCATTAGCGATCCCCTAGTTTCAACATTCGACGGTTGTAACGTACGATATCGTTGAATACGAAATCTTGATTGCCTTCCTCGGTGAAGATCTTCATTCCCCAGCCGCGAACATCCCTCACAGTCTCTGCGTGCCCTCTTTCTGGACCTACAGTTGAGACTCTCAAAAGCACCTTGCTCTTCTTTCCAATACCGTTGAGGAACTTGGCAGATGTAAGATGTGAAATATCATGAGTGACTTCGAATTCGCCCCATGCGCCTACGGCTGACGCGTGAACTGTTCTTTCTGGAATGCGCTCCCGGCTGAAGTGGGCTAAAGTTTCGATGAGCTGAGTATCTTGAAGAAGGATCAGACCTTTGACTGGACTGTTGCCGACACGTTGAGCGGTTGTAGGATCTGCTACTGGGCAGCCTATAGCCTCGTTAGTATGGCGACTACAACTCGCAGCAAATTGGCTGTGGACGTGGCGATGACTGACCCTCAGCAAGAGTGTAGGTGGGGACAACACCGTCCGTAGGCATGTTAGACATCATATCTTGAGTGATTGTGGGATAAAGTGAAAGATGGATAGATTGTTACAAGTATCAGGAAGCCCTCTACTCAAAACGGGCGTGGAGGCATCTTATACCAGAATTGATCGCAAGTGTGATCCGCATCATCGAACAATGCCGCAATGCGTGCATCAACCAGGCTGTATGCCATTAGATAGCGTATTGGCTGGTAGCCAAACAAAACGCAGCATTTACAATCTGTTCTTTCCTTGAGGTTGTCAATATTCTAGGAGCACAGAGCTAGGTCTGAGTTGGCTCAGTATATGGACAAGTCCGGAGACGAAGAAGAAGGGGTTGGGATTATGTAACTGCATTAGCGCGAGAGGTAAGGTTACTCGCGCGAAACTCGTCTTCTCGAGCGAGACCCCCTCTTCTCGCGCGAAACTCCTCTTCTCGAGCGATAGACTCCCTTTTCTTGCGCGAGCCTTCCCTCTTCCAGATCGAGACTATGGCCGTCATTCGAATCACCACTTGCAGAAAGCCGGGATTTCCGGGCCAGCGATGTTGTTGGGGAAATACTCAGCGAGATCACGAACGTATAAGATGCGGTATATCCGACCAACAGACCTCGTATCCTCATCTGCTGATAGTACATTTCCTAGGCGTCAGCATTATCAAATCTGTTCATCATGGTGGCCACCGACGGAGCTCACTTTGACTTTATTATCGTTGGAGGCGGCACTGCGGGTAATACCGTCGCTGGCCGTCTCGCTGAGAACCCCATTGTCAACGTCCTGGTCGTTGAGGCAGGCGTAGGCAACTCCCACGAAATCGAGGAGATCATCACTCCTTCGATGGCTATGGACCTTCGCGGCAGCAAGTATGACTGGGCTTACAAGACCACGATGGTCAAGCGTGACGACTACGAGCGCATTGAGAAGCCCAACACCCGCGGCAAGGCTCTCGGTGGCAGCTCTTCTCTCAACTACTTTACCTGGATCCCCGGCTGCAAGCCTACCTTTGATATGTGGGAGGAGTACGGTGGCAAAGAATGGACCTGGGAGCCCCTCGTTCCGTACCTCCGCAAAAGCGCTACCTACCACGATGACCCCAAGCTTTACACACCCGAGCTCAAAAAGATCGGTGCCGGTGGACCCATCCCCATTTCCCATGCCGAGCTCATTGATGAGATGCAGCCCTTCCGCGATGCTCTCACGAAGGCCTGGAAGTCCAGGGGCGAGCCTATTTCTGAGAACATCTACGATGGTGAGATGAACGGCCTTACTCACTGTGTCGACACCATCTACCAAGGCCAGCGCTCTGGCAGCTTCTTGTTTGTGAAGGACAAGCGCAACATCACTATTGTGTCTGAAGTACACTCCAAGCGCCTGATCATTGATGACGCCGACCACACTTGCAAGGGTGTGACTGTCATCGACCCCTCCGGCAATGAGCTCAATTTTTACGCCACCCGTGAAGTCATCCTCTCCCAAGGTGTATTTGAGAGCCCGAAGCTGCTGATGCTCAGCGGTATCGGTCCAGCCCCCGAGTTGGCTAAGCACGGTATTGACGTGATTGTCGACTCTCGTCACGTCGGCCGGCACCTGCTCGACCACCCCGGCGTCCCCTTCGTCCTGCGCGTCAAGGATGGCTTCGGTATGGACGACCACCTCCTGCGCCAGGGTCCTGAGAACGCCGCTGTTGTCGCCGCCTACAAGAAGAACCGCTCCGGCCCTGTTGGCTCGGGTCTCCTCGAGATGGTGGGATTCCCCCGTATCGACAAGTACCTTGAGAAAGACCCCAACTACCGTAAGGCCAAGGCAGCCAACGGCGGGCACGACCCTTTCTCTCCACAGGGACAGCCGCACTTCGAACTTGATTTCGTCTGCATGTTCGGTAGTGCATTTCAGTGGCACTTTCCTACCCCCAAGAAAGGCTGCTACACCAGCGTAGTCGTTGACCTGGTCCGCCCGGTGTCCGAAGGCGGTGAGGTTACGCTCAACAGTGCCGATCCTCTAGTGCAGCCCAACATCAACCTGAACTTCTTCGCCGATGACCTTGACATTATTGCCATGCGCGAGGGCATTAGGTTTAGCTACGACGTTCTCACCAAGGGCGATGGCTTTAAGGACATCGTTGTCGACGAGTACCCTTGGGATATGCCTCTCGACTCGGACGAGGAGATGAAGAGGGCTGTTTTAGACCGCTGCCAGACTGCATTCCACCCTTGCGGTACCAACCGTCTATCCAAGAACATTGGTCAGGGTGTGGTCGACCCTAAGCTCAAGGTCCACGGCATCAATAATCTCCGTGTCATCGACGCTTCTATTATCCCCGTCATCCCTGACTGCCGCATCCAAAACTCCGTCTACATGATTGGCGAGAAGGGTGCCGACCTGATCAAGGCTGACCATAAGGATCTTTTCAACTAATCCTCATGCGCAGCTCGCCCTGGAACCGATCGCCTGATGAAAGTACGAAGTTGGGACAAAAGCCGGATTCTGTGCTCTTATGGTTAATTGAATCTTCTGATGAAATTCAATGATTTTAGAACACTTCTCTCTAGAGATTTGTGAAGATCTGCTTATCTGTGCCATGCTTTCTCCCTCTCTTGACATCATACATCACAACTTATAGTTCATCATTCCCCCTTTTGATATTTCATTAAGGACAATCACCTGCCTCTCCCTTAACTTCCCCTACCTCTACATCATTATCTGTTATGGCTCTGCCCTCGACCTCTTAAGAATAACCTTCTACCTTACCGCTCCTCTTAGTTCCTTCTCCTCGTCCATCAACCATGCCTTTGTAATGTAATTAAAAGAGCCTTAGGAGGCAGAAGGAATACTAAGGATGGGAAATCTCGGGGCTATGACATCGGGCTGGGTGGTTCGAACGGGGACCTCGTATGCTCGAACTTGTTTGGAGTGGTTATCACGCTTGGTGTTCTATCCGACGTCCTAGTGATGTAGGGGGTTATGACGAAAGGTCTAATACTATCCTCCCCCCTGAATAGTTATTAGCATGCGACTTTTTGCCACAATATTACCACGTATTTATAACGTAAGTGTAAGGCTTACCGCCTTTAAGAGAAAAGACGAAAAATAATGATATATTATTAATATTTAGTAGGACTACTATTTGTATTAATAATAGCTTAATAGTGCTTCTACTAGCTCTTAAAAAGGCTCTAAATATCGTCTTCTGATATAGTATTCTAAGCCTCAGTAATAATCACGCGTCATTATTTTTATATCGTTATAGTGTGGCAGTTGAGAGAGGGCGCGCCTGGCCTAGAGATCACGTGGGAAGGCGCTCTGCAATCATGTGATCTGGCACTGCAAACTGCAAACTTTGCCTTCTTAAAGAGGTGCTTGCAGCCGGACAGAAAAGAACCATCTCACTTTTACTCTTAAAAACTTGACTCTATGCGACATTTATCTTGCTCTTAAAAGAGCCTTCTCCTAGAACCTAGTATCACTCCGTTAAGTGATACAAATAGATTTAGCACTTTTACAGTATTACGTAGCCCTAAGAGCCGTATTATCGTAGTAATAGTGATGATATTATAATTTATTATTAATATAATAAAAGTATTAAGCATATAAAGTACAAAGTAGTAAAAGCTAATTCTGTCATATAATATGTTTCCTAATCAGGAGATATTGTAATGGTGTTATAAAGGCAAAAAAGTGGCACGCTAATAACCATTTAGAGGGAGGATAATAAGAACCCGCTATGTTAGAGAGAGAGATAGAGATGCTCCTGGCTCTGAAGCGAACCACCTCACTTCAGACATTCCATCACATATCATGTGATTAAAATCATTAGCGCGCACTGAGCCTGTAAAAAGTACGAAGTACCCCTTCGATCACGCTTTATCACGAGAGAATAGATCGCTCTTACGGTATGTGACATGACCTTTTGAGACCCTTTTAGACTCCTAATTGTGACCTATCGGATGCCTCTGCGCGTGCGTGTGTCAGCCCCGCTACTGGGATTTGGGATTACCGACCCTCTGTATCGGGATATGATGTGCGCGGGGGTGGGGTTGGCGTGGTGGCGGGCCAGGAGGGGTTAGGGATTTCACATGGCATCGACTGAATTAGGGCTTACAACAATACAACAGCAATACTGTACTGCTTCCCGGTTTATATGGCTTACGCTTCTGTTCCTTAGTGCCAGGTCTCCTTCTCCTCCCCAAATTGCTCTGACAGCCCACCAGAGATGGCAGCCCCTGCTCCGAGTCCGACCAATGCTCCCAAGTCCTCCAGCATTCGCCGCTCAAGGCCGTCGTACCGCTGCGAAAGCTGTCGAGGGAGAAGAGTGAAATGCGATCAGGTACCCCGCACCCCCCCTCCCCCTCTACCTTGTCACCCGCCATGTGCTAACCTGCAAAATGCTTAGACGCGTCCAAAATGCTCCAACTGTGCACGGAACGAGGTTGAGTGTGTCTATGGGGAGACGAATCTGAAGCGCAAAGACCCGCCGGGAGACGCAGCGACGAATGAATCCCCGGCGAAGGTCGTGCGGAGGAATGGTGAGGGTAAAGAGACGCAGTCCAATCATGGATATTTGCTGCTGCAGAATGGCGGTCGCTCACGGTACATCGAGAACACATTCTGGGCCTCGGTGGACGTGGAGGTGATTTCATTCCCGACAGCTGTCATCGAATATTGCCCTCTAACTATGTCATTACAGGGCCTCGAACTGGACACTCTCCTCTTCGATCTCCCGCTATTCCCTCTCGAAGGTATCTGTTGTGCCGCAGGCAAAGACGTTGACAATCATGCTTCCTCTACTCCCTGCCACCATTACATCGGCACCACCGAACCCAACTTTTCCTTCTGGGCTTCTCGACGTCCGACGGCTCTGAGGGCAGATGCTCACAGCCTCGCGTCCACTCTCTCGAAATTGCCACCTCGTGAGACTTGTGACTATGTCTACGAACACTTTGTGGAAAGCGTCCACCCGCTTATTCCGCTTCTACATCTGCCTACATTCGATCGCCAATATCGTCGGTTTTGGGACTGGCACAAGACTTGGACTGTAGGTGATGCGCCGGACGGAGTGCTAGCGGAATACCCGAGCTTCCTGCCACTGCTTCTCACCGTGCTGTTTACCGGATCCATTGCCCGATCAACGCCTGATGCAGTGTCCATGTACCTCCCCATCGAGACACAAAAAATGCTGTACTATATGATTCCAGCCGCCTTGTCTATGGTTGGCTTTCCACACAGTCCGTCCCTATACTCTTTGATAGCATTCCTTCTTCTCAATTCTATGCTCATTCGCGAAGAGGAATCTCTAAGTTCCTGCTCTTTCGTCGCGGTCGCGTTTCGAGTGTGCCAGGCCATGGGCCTTCACAAAGACGGCACAGATTTCGGCCTTGATGAGGTCCAAGTTGAAGAGAGGAGAAGAGTATGGTGCCATTTGATGCATCTTGATGTTATGACAAGCATTGTGTCTGGCCTGCCGCTGGTTGCGTCGAGCGAGATGTTCAGCAATACGCAGATGATCCGAGAGCTAAGAGACGAGTATATTGGCAAGGTCGATTTGACAGATGACATCGACAATGATTCGATCATCGACCCGAATTATATCCTCACAGCTGGCCGATATGATTCCACTTCTTGCATCCGAAGCATCCTCCTCCAGCAGTTCTCACCTAGGCCGGTAAGCCTTGTCTGTGTCAATAATATTGAAAAAAGAATCAAGGAATTGCAGGTCCGAACAAAGGAACGCATTAAGCGGCTCAGCCTGCAGTCCTATAAAGAACAGAGCAGTCCTTCGAGCCTATTGAATTTATCCCCTTCTGTATCTTCTAATAATGTTAGTGAAGCATCAAATCCCCGCGTGCGTTGGGGAAAAGATTTGTTAAGCTTAATGGTCGAGAAGGCCTACTGTCTATTATATCAACCGACAATGCGGGATTCGAATTTATGGATGGAACTCCGCGCCAGGTAAGTAGGATGTCTTGAAATTCTCCAAAGTCACTGACCAGCTCCTGTACACAGGGCAATTCCACGATTTCAATCGTTCCTATCAATATTTATTGATATGTGCACAGCTGAATCTTACCTCAATTACCAATGGCTTTATCCAGGGGCTTACCAACCCCTCCAGCCGGTCGCCGTTCTCCTAACCGACCTATGGAAAAATCCCCAGTCACTAGAGGCCTCAAAGTCTCGGGCCCTTCTTGAGAAGACTTTCTCTCTTCTAGGCCCAGAAGGCCGGATCACGAACGGAGCATCACGTGCGAGTTGTTGGCCCGATCAGAGATATACGTCTGTCGGAGCTAAACAGGCCTGGATGAGACTGGAAAAGTTGAGATCAAAGGTGTGGCAGAAGTTAGGGCTGGATCATCGAGTACTCTGGATGAAGTCGATCAGGCAGACTGGTCAGCAATCAGAAAGCGTTGTTACAGCAGCACGTTCGGCTTCTACCAGTCAAGTTACAACACAACAGCCCCAGTCCTCAGAACAGAGTGAGGGGCCGGATGCCAATCTTTCCCTTAGTGCTGAGCCACAGAAGTAAAATTCCCCCTGCCTGAAGGTCTCTGTGAAGAAGCTGACATAGACAAAGTATTCCATTCACTGCATCCATGACTGATGATTTTGGAGCTGCGTATGAACACTATTTCCCACTATTGGAAGATCCAATTCCCGCTGTGGACGATCTGGAACAAAATTTAGACCCTTGGCAAACTCTGGGATTGCAAGCAGACCTGACTGGTGTCATGCCACCATTTTCCAGTATAGATTATCTGGGCTAAATGGATTTAATCCACACTACGTTCTTATCATCCATATCTTGGCAAAGCCTCCTCACCAATGCGAATAAGGTCATCATTCCCTAGTGGATCCATTTCTATCCCTTCAACACACTGCTTCAACATAGCTGCAACCATAACTTCCCGTTCGACTGTAAGTATCTCATGACCACCGTAATTAGGCATTTTAAATCCCGGGCCTCTATCACCTAAAATAAAAGCCGGTCTCGCACAGCACACTTTCACCCGCCCTCCAGATCTTGCAGCATACTCAAGCAACTCGACTTCTAGCTTATTCTGCACTCGTTAGCATATTCTTAATCCCCTCTAAGATGAAATACCCGAAGGTTGAAATAACCAGGCCCGGCTAGAGACGCTATAGGCCCCACGTCTTGGTCCAAGTCGCGAGTTACACCCGTGCCGCTAACGTAGACGAATCGTATCGGTTTGCCAGTGTTGTTGGATTTTGCTACGGCGTCTAGAGCTGCTAAAGCGTAGTCCCGTGTGACTTTCTTCACTTCCTCAGGAGGCGATGTCTTGGATTTCGTCAGCGTAATCGCTATGGTCCTGCTTTAATCAGCGCGTTCTATCAAGAAGCAAGCTTTCAATAGCGTGAGAGTCTATACCAAATGCATGCGTCAGCATCAGCAATCTGCTCGATGACGGAATCGGAAAAGTGTTCTTGAGCCTCCATCACGATGTCGATGATCTTGGATTTGTGCTCTTCTGAGACGACCACGGCTCGACGTCCGAGAGTCACTATTGAGGTGATTTCAGGGCTGCGGAGCGCCTGGCGCAATACCTCTTTGCCCACGAATCCTGTGGCGCCGCCGATGATGAGCTTCATGGTTATGACGGTTCGAAGGTCTTCTAGTGACGCTGTCAACGGGGGGAAAGAACATCTAAAAGCAGAAATGCTTGGAGGTCGCCTTTATCTTGTGGAGTTTAACTCGTACGGAGTTACGAGGTACCAGGGATCTGGAGAGGGGAATCCATGCGAGTGAGATTTAAGTGTGAGACACCGTCAGCCACGTACTTGGTAATAAGGATGAATACTCGTACCCTGTCCGTTTTCTTCGAAGTATGCTTCACGTTTGCTTCACTCTGATTCGCCATTACGGTAAAAGAGCCAATCATAGAGCAGACCTTCCAGTGGGGTTTGCCACATGGGTGCAAATATGTATCCTTGCTACCAAGTACACAGTCATGTGATATTATATTGCACGACAGGAAAGGCCACCTTACCGTTTTCCAAGTAGGTAGAAGGTGCGCTTACATGCCCATATTGTTGATTGACCTTAGCATCACCCTTTACTTGGAGTTAATAACCTCCTGATAAAGGAAGATTTGGGTTGGCCCTCTTATGAAATTTTCAGAAATTTCATCAGAAGGAACATAACCCAACATTCAGGCTAAGGTATTATTTGGATGATGGGTTTCAATATTCCTAAGGAACACACCAGTTGTATACGCTTCAAAGTTTTACGTTTCCTGTATGTCACTGTCGCTTTGGTAGGACGGCGGGTTTCTACACTCTATAGGTTATGAACTCTCCTTTGTAAAGACACTACACTTTATTGTTCAATATTCAGTTTTAATAGCACCGACAGGTATGAGACTTGTGGTTTTGACCTGTTTTGCACAAGAAGTCACCTATTTACATTTAAAAAGGGGGCTTGTGTAAAAAGGGAGTGTCACGTGCCATGTCCCTCACTGCCCCGCTTTCACCCCAGTTTCGGCAACCAACGACAACACCCTCTCAATACAATACAACCAGTAAGGTTACCGCATTTGAGTAATGTATTCGACCAATCCGCGTTCGTTACCACTTGTCACCAATCATAACGTTACAGTGCATAACCTCGAACTAGTTAGCAGACTCACCTCAGCCTCATTCTCAAATTTCCCTCAACCTCACGTCGCTCACGGTCACCACTTTGCACAAATCTCTCTCTTCGTTTGAAATGGATGGGCCCAATAGACCTTCCGTTTCTCAGTGTCAGTACCAGTACACACCTCTCGCCGACCAGGATGAAATTCGTCTTCTTCACCTCCAGCCTGGCTCCGAATGCGACAACGTGGAATGCAGTTTACACTCGGTTCGGCTTTCTGACAACCCCGAATATGTCGCTTTATCCTACATGTGGGGGCCAGAATCCTCCAACCCCGTTAATATATCGGGATCACGATACAACGTTAGGGAGAATCTCTGGCAAGCCCTGAGACATATTCGACATAAAACTAAGATCACGGTCTTTTGGGCTGATGCCATATGTATCGATCAACAAAACATCCTAGAGCGAAATCACCAAGTAGCACAAATGGGAAAGATCTATTCCCAAGCAGAAAGGGTCGTTGCGTGGCTTGGCCTTGAGACTGATGAGATTCCGCTCGATCTTGAAATGCTTCAACATTATGATTGCGCCAATGGGGCACTCGATGGATTGTCTTCAGCGCATCACACAAACATCGCAAGCCAGCCCCTTCTTAGCGAGGTGGCCTGGGGGACTCGCTTCCTTTGTGAACGAGAATATTGGTCGCGACTCTGGATCATTCAAGAATTGTTATTGGCAAAGCATGTCACTTTTCAGTGCGGGCGTGCCTCTTTTACAATTTTACAACTGAGTATGCTACTGGATAACCTTGAGTCCTATTTGAACACAGAAAACTCTTCTTTTTACAAGCCCCAATTCAAGTTATTGGGGCTCCGAAATATTTATACAAGCTCAAAATATCCCGTCTACTCCGTAGACCGTGTGAGCAACAGCAATGCGCCAGACATTCTTATCTCTGGCATTCTGCACAGCATTCCTGCCAAACTTTGCTACAATTATAATTTTATCCGAATGCCGAGCGTCACTGCGTCTGATGGCCCTAGAACTTTGCTAAGTCTTTGCACCGAGTATGAGGATTCCAATTGCGCAGACCCAAGAGATCGCATTTTCGCCATAATGAACCTGGCTTCTCCTTGCTGCAAAAATGCAACAGACATCGATTATTCTGTCTCTATGGCTCAATTATCCTCCGCAGTAATGGCCCATTACTTGCTACGTCATTCAATCGGCTCCTCGAAAGCGCAAATTCCCCAACTGGATTTATATCTTTATCATGAATTACAGGCGCTGCTTGGCATATCTGCGGAAGACTATATATGCATTCCAGAGGCAAGTCAAGAGTTTTATATTTTATAGAAGGTATACAAGAACACGTCCCAATGGAAAACGCCTGGTCTATCACTTCTCAGATGTAGAAATCAGTCACATATTTCATGGTTGTGTGTACAACGTGCAGAAAAGACGGTTTCCACTAGAAATGAGAATCTGTTGTCCGTTTACACATCTCAATCCTTATAGTCTCTACCCGTAGACCCGAACTGTAGGGTTTCCCCCTGACTTCCAGCTCTCAATACATTTTTGTTAGAAATGTGTGCCATTGGACATGAGATTTAGATTCGTCGTCTCAGTCGCAATTTATAGGTATGCTACTTGGAACATCCATTCACTGATTCTCATGATACAGTCACCTCACCATATAGACACGGTGCGTATTCCAGCTTGGGTCAGTGGTCGGTTTACCTATGTGTCACCACCTCTGAACTACGGCAAGAACTATGGATACCCTGCCGCTATGACAGCACCAACTGAAATTCCGCTACCTATCTCGTGTTGGTTAGATTCACTGGCTATTCGCATACGGTTTGGACCCTCCGACTCACCAAAGAGAATGACATTGGCAGCAGAAGATAGGGTCTTCACCTTACATGGGACCTTCACCGAGCTACCATATGACACCAGTGCCGTGAAAAGTACACCCTCGGCTAAATGGAAATATTCTTCTCCGCCAAACATGTATCGTATACCAGTCAACCAAAGAGACAACTGGTACTTTAAACAGCCCTCAGATATGAGCCGAGAATATAATCGAGATGAGTTAAGAAAGTTGTTGGACAGATGTTGCGAAGAGGCGCAGCACGCTGGTCTCCCTAATTGCAAACTGGCTTTCTCGGATTCTGGCCAGATTTACCTCGTGCCCGAAAACACCGAAATAAATGACCTTTTGTGTAATTTCGGGAATTGTGAGGTGTGGGCTATTGTCAGAAGCAGCCCAAACAATGAAGGTACAAATGGAATTGTACTTGGACGAGCCGAGAGGTCCAGAGAGCTGGATAGAATAAATGGGACTACCATCAAACCATATGAGCAGCAGACTTTCATAGAGCGATTAGCGAAGAGGAATGAGCCGAAGACCGGCAAACCGATTGAGTTGACTCTAGACATGCATTCATTCCACTTAATGGCTGCCTTCGCTAGACGTCACTCTGACGATTCTAGGACATAACACAAAACTTGCCGATGGTGGAGAATCCATTTCTAGGGAAGTTCTAAAATAGACCATGGGGAATTGCTTCATTATTGCTGCAAATCATTGAACCGCTAGACTAGCCTCGCGGTTGCTGCAGCAAACCTTCACTCTCAATGGTACTAATGTCAGTTGTACTTTGGCAAAAGGTTCTCGTTCATTAGCAATGGTTAGACAAATAGTAACAGCATCGTACGATGTTTTTTGCAGCAAGTGGTGGGCGGAAAGGCATGGATCAATAATCTATTCTTATAAATAACATTTTCTTTCTTTCCACTTATATTCTTCAACAATTTGAGTGCAGCTTTGTCTACGGTAATCTATTTTCGCCTGCTGACTTTCGCATTCGCCTTTCGATCGCCTATTTTCTACGAAGACACTTAAATGCCGTGAAAAGTTCTTAAAGAAAGGATGGAATTGCAAAAGAAGAACACTTTATATAGTCGAATAAGTCATATCTCATAACTTTGAGGAGAGTCACATAAATTTCCCCTCGCTTACTACCTTTTGCAATAAGCTTACCCCGCATTTCGGCAGCCCCACCTCAGCTACTATCTCGACATTTATTTTAGTAGCATAATTAAAACTGGCGTTACCAATACGAGGCGCGTATTCTTGTTCGATCGCTTGGTGGATATCATGTATAGAACCCTCTTTTATTAGCCAAATGCAATAGAATTGCGTCCCCAGTTTCTTACCTGTTCTTACTTCTAAAACTTATATTGCAAAACTTTGGAATGGCTCGTAAACGTTTTAAAAGCATAATACAACACTAAAGAATTTTTCTCGAGGTATAAACAAAAATCAATAGAATAACTCCCTCGCTGCAAAAACTTTCGCAGGTCTATTCCTTAACTCTTTCCTCCCCCCTAACCCCTCCAACCAGTGTTTAAACTTCTCAAGGGAAAGTGAAGTTCATCTATGCTATTGCAAGTCTCCTACCAACAGACTTCGCTCACTCAGGAATATGGTCCTTTTCCGTCGATGGAAAGTCGACGAAGGGCAAGTTCCCTTCTACTTTATCGTTTTGTTCTCAACCCCTTTGCCCCATCCCCCACCGCCACCGTCACCGCCAAACCCACTCCTTCTCTCCCATTTCCCCTCTCTCCACCCAACACACTGCCCCTCATACTCACAATATCACAATATCTCTCCAACATCCCTTCCCTTGCTTCTTCGGACCCGTCAAACTGCCCTTTCCCTAAGGTACTTTGGTCTTCCCAACACTAGACAACAAGAAGCTACAATATACGCAACATCCCATCTGGGAACATTTGAAGGTGTAGGGTTAGCGTTCGAGGCATGCTTCTTCAAAGATAATTATTTATATAGATAGTGTATTTACACCGAAGGGAAGAGGGACTATGAGCACTGTCCTGTGAAGTTTGGGGTGTGGGGAGCAGCGAGAAGAATAATGTACAGTCTGAGTATGACGGAAATATGCGAAAATAAGAGGGACGAGGTAGTTAATGTGGAAGTTCAATTCCACTCCCTCATCAAGCATAAACTAATACAAACAACCGCAGCCGGGTACTAAACAGTTCAATAAAGCCATTTCCTCGTGTGCCGTATCATCAAGCTCAAAGGCCACAAGCATACACCAACTCCATGACCCTATTCCATTAATTCATTCCCATCATTCAAATGCCAATTCCAACAAAGAAGCAATAAGCAAGTCTATAAGCAAGGTGACGTTTCTTTTCAAAAGGCTTCCATCTCGGAAGCTTAACTCGTAATATTACTCTCAGGAAGGTATCCATATCAGTTCTAAGACGCCATCCCTCTCGAACATCTTGCTCCCTCCTTTCCCGTATGTCCAGCGAGGGTCGTCCAGCTTTCGGATGTAAGTTTGGCGTACCATCCCTTCTCCTTGCACTTGTGACTCCCGCAATTCCCAAGCCGCTTTCCTGTCCGTCCAGAGCAGATTATTTCGCTGCGGGCCGAGCATGAAGTCGAGATTCCAACCATAATCGTCTGGGGCAGCGCCAAAGGTCTTTTCCATCTGGTGTAAGTTGAAGTCGATGCCTTTGGGATAGTATGCTATCGAAAAGCCGTTAGAAATGACGAAGTCGTCGCTGGATTGGAATCGCTAGAGGAAGCAATCTTCACCACAGGCATGAATAACCTGAGCTCCTTCCCAGAGATGTGCTTTGTGCCATGCTCCGCCTTTGAAGTGATGTAGTGACAAGGGTGCGAGGCCAGCCTCGTAAAACCCTGCCGGGTCACCTTGAATATCCAACTGGTGAAGCTCACGGATCATGGTGAGGGTGACATCTGTATGGTCGTAAATGCATTTTCGAAGAAGGATATCTCCCTGGGGCCCCCAACCAGTGTCAGATTCGTCAATCTTCTCTTGTGTACTACATTCGTCGAAGAGACCGGCAACCTTCTCTGCTAGCGATAGAGAAAAGAAGATACCAGCACCACCAAATGCTTGTGATCCATGTCGCTGAATGTTATTTATGTCTTCGGAGAGTGTACCGATGTAGAGGTCGGTTGTGTAGTCAAACTCAGAGAGTCTGTCGAGAAGGGAATGCATTGAAGGGTAGAATGTATCATCGTCGCACATGGCTAGGAACTTGCGCTGCCTGACGGACGTGTCGTTGTAGAGAGCAGGTAAGAGGGAGAGGTAGCGTTTTGCCATTTCGATAGAACTATCGGCGGCGTAGACTTTCACGTCAATGCCTAGAGAGTGCATCTTATGTGTCGCCTAGTCAATCTCTTCCTGAGACGCGTCTATCAAACAAAGCACCAGTCTCGCGCCATTTGATTTTCCTTGCCCATCTGTCAGCCAATGTGCCCATTCCTTCATGGGTCCAGTTTCTGGGTCGGTGAGCCTGTCGTATGTTGTTGAAATGCTAAAGAGGAGATCAGACACGTCGACTGATCTTGGATAAGGTGATCGTGGGACCGGAACATCGAGAGGTTTCAGGCAATGGGTAGTGCGTGGAGGATTGTTGATGTTGATCTGCTCGAATCCTTTCGGGAACAGCTCGTGATCTAGTTTTGTGATGGACTTTCGTTCAATGTCTTGCCGATGAAATCGGATGTGGCGGCGGCCATATTCGATATTGTCTCCAAGATTGTAGCGTTGTTGCAGATCATGGAGGTGGCTGCCATTGAATATACAGCTATATAAATGGCGCTGTGTTTCGTTGCTTGCATGGTTGACATGCGGTGGGAGAACCTGGATTGTTGGAGGACTCGAAGGACGGAGAGTATATAAGACGAGCACCACACAAGTGATTGTCAAGTAGAGTGCCCGCGTGAACGAGCTGCGCGGACTGGGTCTATTTCCAGACTTTATCGAAGAGCCCATAATGAGGGAGGCTCTTCATATGAAGCTTGCGTACCAAATGAAAATGTGAAGGATTGTGTCGCGGTGGGAGAAGAACGAGAGCTGCGTGTAGATACGTGGTGGTGGATGAAAAAAGAGAAACAGACCGTGAAGGAGAGACAGAGACGCGATTACCTGCCGAATGTACTTACTCTGGCAGGTAAGGTCTTTTGTATAGTTGTGGTGGAGGAAGGAGCGTGTTGGCTTCCACGTGCGACAGAAGATAAGCTCACGATCTGATGAATGTTGTACGCATGCTGAAGTAACCCCAGCATTTCTGAAGCAAAAGCGGTCGGACATGGAGAAACGCATGCACATGTAATGTACTGTACACTGGTAGCTGAAGCAGCAATTTCCTGTCTCCAGTCCTTCAAAGCTGATGGTTGCAGCGCAGACAAGCTTGGCGATCTTGTGAGCTGCGGCTGTAACTTTGTATGAAGTACCGTGCTGCATCCGGGAGGGAAAGCTAATAGAGCTGTTTATGAAGGGTTCTCAAAAGGCCCCCGCTACACTACCGCCTCCATGTTCGCAACTTTCGATTGACGAGTGTGAAGCGATAACCTTAATGCCTGGAGAGGGAGGAGACAAAGAAATTGACGACATACCAAAGATTCCCAAGCTAAGTAGCCTTAAGACCTGCACCTGTCACACTTCATTCTAGGAAAAGATGTTTTATATCATAACTTGAAACAGTGCACAACAATTTGAGCCTGATTCATACTATTTATCAAGCAGCGGCTCTCCCCGTCCATCTTCATGATAAATCATGTGGCGATGCCAAAAATCACCGCAAAGCATTTTTTCCGCTCAGCTGGCTGCAATCTTCTAGCGCTACTGATATGCATGTCATCCTTTGCCAGAGCCTCTTGAATTTCGGGAAACAGCGGCATCGTAGGAGTGAGAGGCTCACTCGGCGGCGTGGACTTGTACTTGTCACTTGTCATCACAGAGGTCTAACTTGGCCACCGTGAGCCTCGCAACGTATTCGAACTCTGCTTGCGCCTGTCAATTCCGAGACTCCATTTCCGCCCGGTTCTCGGCCGTGGATTCTCAAGCTCGATGTCGGCAGCAACGTCGGCCGCCAATGCTGTCCCGCCAAGCGCAGTGTTCTCCGCCCCGAGAGGTGTAAATCGAAATAATCCGCGATTCGGGGTGATTCCTAGCACGTCTTCCAAAGCCTTGCCCAGGAGATATGCGTTTCTTTTGTTGGTGGCGGGTTGTAGCTGCGTTGGAATCGCCGTGATGGTCATGATGTAGGCGGGATCGAAGCTCCCGCCGAAGAACAAACATGCAGGCTGCACCACGGAGACCATTATTGAGGTTTCGGGTCGCTGGTAGCGGACTGAGAGTGTATGAGAGAGTTTAGTACAAAATGCATATTCATCCCGAATCTGCATCTGGTAAGCGACTAGAGAGGAGACTATGAGGCGGGACTAAGCTCACAGTAATATTAGTCTTAATTTCTGCCACAATGATCGATCCTTTCTCCGTACGCGCTCTATCGGACGCAAAAGGATCTCGAATAGCGAAAATATCGTCATAGTACTGACGTCTGATATTTGATAGCTCCGCTTGCTGAGCCGTCCAATTCTGGACATGCTGCTCTTTGTGCACTGGAGATCCGTAGTCACACTCACTCGTTCCTGGATGGCCGACAGTGGTAGGACTCCATAATGCGCTTGGATCGTACATAGTCCCGTCGCTATCAGCTGGAGACGGTGTTGAAGCAGTCCTTGGCCGCTCGGACGCTAATGTAAGGCGGAGTGACTGAATATGCTTTTCTCGTCCCAGGCGAGGATGTCCCGACGTGCTATCGATCTCAAACATGAAGGGCAAATTTAGTCGGCGCTACGACGAAGAGAATCGATATGGTACGGTTGAGTTGCGATCTCAAGTTGACGACAATACTTGGGGAAGGGCCATTTAAGAGCAACTTGGTGTTTGGCACAAATTCACTTGGCTCTGGGTCACGTACCCAGAAGGTTCTCCTCTCCAACTCCCCTCCTGTTGCTTCCCCGCCCCATTAAAATACCACAAACTATCGTTCATCACCTCCTAGGAGACTCGCCGAGTGGATAGGGAAAGGCTAGTTTCTCCCTTTGACCCCAATCGACCAATTTCACAGCTATCAACATCAAATCCCATTTTCTACTGACTCGCATCATCAAATAAGAAGCTCTGAGCTTTGGAACTTGCCCCTCATCGCACATGCTAGAAGTGTGCTCTGAGACCCAGGGGTTCGATCTAGCTACAGCTGATCTGAGACAGGGTTCACTCCCCGGAGGAGCGGATCCACGCGGGAAGCCTGGCACAGACCCAGCCCCGCAAATTTGGATGCCGGTTTGCAGGGCAATTGCCGCATGCAGTCTATTTACAGTCTGGTACTAGAGTACTAGGACGGATTTGGCGGTGGCTGGATCATCTCGTCCGGAAAGGGAAATCGGGAAGGTGAAACATCGAAGAGCTAGAAGGAAGGGGCGCCATGGAATGACGATGCTGTGCTGTGTCGATCCCTCGCCCATTGTTGAGTTCACCAATAGACCAAGTGCATTTACATGTTGGCTTCCCAGATCTAGGTAAGAGTTAGCGAGGGAGTTATTCAGGTCTAAGAAGAGTGGATGAATGGATATCTTACAAGAAACCAAGGGAGAATAGAATATAGACTCCAGTCTTTTTCGTCCTGGTCACGATCAAGTACCTTATCACACAGAGTGGCATTACGAGGATGCCGATGTCTATAAGAATGTTCATAACAGCATTGGACAACCAAACTGGTTTGTACGGTAAACAAATCCCTGATAAAGACTTGTCTCAAAAGTAGGTGACAGGAGTGCAAATGGATATGTTGCTGAAAAGGGCCCAGAGACCGACAATGCCCACGACTCCTAGTTGGACATAGCAAGCAATCCTTAATTTCGAAGCAAAAGTCCGCAAGTATAAGAACACAGCCGAAACATTCGCAAAGGTGGGGCATGAATTGTAGCATATAGCAGTTAGATAGAGAGCCTGGTCAAGTTCAGCTAGCTTCTGCAGAGAGACTGGCGAAATGGATATGTACTTGAAGAAGGACTTCGTTTGTGCTGGACTAAGCGAATTGGCGTGAGAATCCATTGCCAAGTTGGCCTCTGCATCCATACTTTCGTCAGTATGATATTCGCTTGGGAAAAGGTGAGCAGCGAGAGGCTTACGGAAACTCATGCCAATCGTTCCCGCAATGGAAAACAGCTGTGAGGACCGAGAGATTAGCTCCTAGAATGAAGTTCGGCGTCAGGGGAATGGAGCATACTAGAGCCACTCCTATGCACTAACCATCGACTTGAACATAGTGAAAAATCTTGTACCGGGTCACGATACAGATCATGAACACCAAGGCTGCGGTGCACACAGGGGCAACCGCACTGGCAGGTGTGAGAGTGGGTGATATCCCGCTTGGGGCGCTGTGTGACAGGTGCATGTCCTGTGAAGCTATTGCTGCAGATTTGTTGCTGAAGATGAGAAGTCACTCTGGCAGTAGGAGGCACAAATGCCCGCATTCTTAGATGCAGGGGGACGCGGCCCGTTTTGAGCAACGAGGTGCATGCCTTTACTCGACTCAGGGTATATTTAGTTGCTCGTGCTTCCGTTGTTATTTGCGGCGTGATGGCATCCAAATTTTGGTTTGGAAGTGTTGGCTGGTTGCGGGTGGCCAATACATAGCAATCCTATAGTACGCAACGTGGATTGGAAACTCGATGGTCTGTCCATCCAACCTGGAGCACCTTGTATCATGACATATAAAATTGGATGAGAGCACATAAATCAGCGTCGGCATCAGTAAATCTGGACAATCCAGGAGATCTACACCTTGGGGCGTTGGGGTGGGAGCGGGCTGTTAGGTCAACGGGTACCTTGGCCTTGGGTCTGACAATCCAATGGAGGAGCAAAGAAGCACCAGGAACAATGAACCATCATAGGCGCTAGAAGGTCTCTAGAAGATCACAAGAAGATTCAAGAGGAAGTAAAAATATTTTCATCTGATGACTCCTTGCAGTTGAGACATTGCCGACTTTCCCTCAGCAGATACCCAAGAGCTTCAGGTCGTCAGCGGCTGGCATTGCGGCAACACTCGTCCACCCACACCTCCCTCCGCTATATCGCTATACCTCCTTTCTGAATTGACTAGGCCCTCTCACCGACAATACGTACGTCGTTTGGGGCTTATTAGCGGTGCTTGAAGTTGTTCCTACGTCCATTACAGCAAAGTGGAAATTTGCGTCGAGCTGAAGGCAGAGGCTGGTCTATGAATGGAGTCGACCGGGCACGAGGAAGGGGACATGAGATGACTCGCCGTTGAGACCGCAGGGTGACTATAAAGGGGAGAAAAAATTTGAGGAAGTACCGTCATCGCCGTTGATCGAAAGTAGTTCTTCCCCCTTTTCCCATTTGTCTAGTCGGAAAGAGGCATAAGTACCTTCACACCTGCTCTAAACTCTTACTGTCTTTCTCGATCTTTAACAAATATCCTTCAATCTGACCGGTTATTTTAGCATCAGAAGTAAGCTATCGTTAAGAGTTAATAATGAGATTGGTTGCAGATGAAGTAGTAACGAGCTAGCCGTCAAAGTCTGTGTTTTTAGAGTTCCACACTAGGAATTCCATATTTTAATATCATGAAAAATTTTAAGTTAGTGAATAGAAAGTACGTCTATGTATGTCCTTTCTCGAAGCCCAAATCGCATGTTATAATTTCTTTGTAGGTATCGTGAAACATTCAAGTGTTCGTGATAATTTTGGTTTTCTGATACCTGGAGGAGGGTCGTGAGGCCTGAAAATCGCCTGTCGGTGGCCTGAAAACACAGACTTTTGGCGGCAGGCTCGTAAAGTCGTGTATAATTGAATCACATGTTCTCTTCCCCCATTGCAGTATCTGGCCCCTTTTTTTCACGGCAAAACCTCGCATCTCGCGTGTGGGACTTTCTAGGCTCTTGAGGCCTGAAAAGACGCCTCAATACTCAGGCTCAGAGACGTCATCGTCGCTATTGCCAACTTCGCAAACAACGCGTAAGTAAAGCTGAACAAGGCGCGTTGCAAGACGTGGCCCATACAGAATCCGATGGCAAGGTGAGGATCTGACACCCCCGCACTCTCATTTTGCAGGAATGACCTGCTAACACTATTCAAGCAATATTCTCTTCCTGCCTTTTCGTAAGACGAACAGCTTGGCTCTGTCCGCTGCTATCAAGCAGTACATTTCCAGCAAATATGAACAACACCCGGATATGTTCAAGCAGGACCTGGAGGTCATCGATGCTTTACGGAGGGATGCTGTCCATGTGCGAGAGCCTCATACCAGTGGGATCAAGAAAATAACGGCATATGCGGGGCAACTTGCTTGGATGGGGGGTAAATTTCCGATAGATGTGAGAAATAACATTTCCTTTGGCAGAACTTTAACTAATACTGGCAGATTGGGATAGACTTTACGTGGTACCCTGCGCTGGGATACAACACAGAACGACCGATATCCCAGAATAACCTCAAATTCGAACTAGCAAATGTCCTCTACAACCTTGCCGCTCTCTACTCCCAACTTGCTATATCCTCGAATCGTGGCACCACCGAAGGACTTCGATCAGCATGCAATTACTTCTGTCTTGCTGCCGGAGTTCTCTCCCATATAAAAACGGATATTCTTCCCGAACTTCGGACTACCCCTCCAGAAGATATGGATGACAGCACACTCGAATCCCTGGAATATTTGATGTTGGCACAAGCTCAAGAATGCTTTTGGCAGAAGGCAGTCATGGATGTCTATAAAGACGCATCAATAGCAAAGCTTGCTGCCAAGGTTTCGGATTTCTATGGAGCAGCTGGGGATTGGGGAGTGAAGAGTGAAGCTATAAGCTCGGAATGGATACACCACACTACGGCTAAGCATCACCATTTTGCTGCTGCTGCACAATTTCGGCAAGCTTGTGACTGCCTTGAGAAGAGGAAATACGGAGAAGAGGTTGCGCGTTTACGAGATAGCATTGCTTGCGTGAACGAAGCTTTGAAGGAGGCTAGATATCTCAATAAAGTGGTTCTCGGTGATCTGAACGGGCTAAAGAATAAGGTTACGGAGGATCTAAAGAGAGCAGAAAAGGACAATGATTTGATCTACTTGAGTAAGTTCAGTACTTTCTTGGTAATAGCTTGCTAATCATTCAGATCCTGTTCCTCCCAAGTCTGAACTCAAGACTCTTGAACGGGCCAATATGGCCGTAGCCAAAGTCCCGAAAGAAATTTCAGACCCTGCATCTTTCATTGGCGATACAAAAGAATTCGGACCTCCTCTCTTCGCCAAACTAGTGCCATTTGCCGTCCATGTTGCGGCAAGCATTTACGAAGAAAGACGAGACCGTCTTGTGAATACAAATATTATCGACGAACTTGAGATATTGACTACCAAGATACACGACACTTTACGGTCGCTAAATCTGCCAGGGTCTCTCCAGGCGCTCGAAAAGCCACTGGGGTTACCACCAACCCTTACATCACACGCTGAGGAAATAAGACAAGCAGATGCATTGACAAGACTGCAAAGATCATTCTCAGATACCGCAAAATTGAAGGCCTCGGATGATGCTATTTTCGCTGAAGGACGGGAGCTCTTACAAGCAGAAGCTGGAGAAAATGAACGACTCGTGATGAAGTACGGAACTGATAGATGGACAAGGCCAGACTCTCGCTCCGCTGCTGCGAAATTATATGCTCAAGTTGATGAAATTGACGGATATCTGAAGAGTGCTGCGAACAGTGACTCACTTGTCCGAACTAAATTTCAAGAGTGTGAAGAAATGCTACGCATCCTATCAGGCTCCGACCGAGATTTGGGAAATTTTGTCCCCAGCAGTCGCCGTGTTGCAATACCTCCGAAATTAGAAGGAGAGGTCTCAAAGTTACGGAATGCACTCAATGAGGTCTCTCGTCTAGAGTCTCGGCGAAGGCGGAAAATCGAAGCACTCCGAGAAAATGCCAAGAAGGACGATATCAACAGTAGCATCCTTACCGAGGCTGCCCGCTTAGAAAGAGAGTATCCGAGTCAGACTGTTGTCCCTGCTCATTTCGAAGACTTCTTCGAGCAGCGCCTCGCGAAATACGATGCCGATATTGCATCCGTCAAGTCTGAATCGGACGAGCAAGACCGCCTTACGCACCAACTGGAGCTTGCTAATGCCAACTTCGTTGCTGCGAGAAAAGGCGACACCAGTTCAAGAGAGCGAGAACAAGCTTTACAGAAATTAGAAAATGGATACTTTAAGTATAAGGAAATAGTCAGTAATCTCGAGGTCGGACGGAAGTTCTACAACGACCTAGCCAGGATCGTGGGGAGATTCAGAGATGGATGCAAGAGCTTCGTCTACGAAAGGAGGGAGGAGGCCATGAGATTAGAGAAGTGGGCTGTCCCGTTCAGCTCCCCTATCATGCACAGAAAACTAACGAATCACTTAGCGAGCTGTCGCTCCCACCACTCTCCTCCCTATCCATGCACTCACCCCACGACCTTCCTCAGCCATCACCTCAACCCCAGATCCCTCGCACGTACAACACCCGCGCTTCTGTCTCAGCTTCTACGCTCTCTTCGAACTCCTCTAATAGTCGTAATTCCCAACAGTTCCCGCATCAAGAGGTGGACATTCCTGCTCCCGTCCCCACGAGAGCGATGCAGAGTCCTCCACTACCAATACAGCCTGGTGTTTGGGCACCAGAAATGGGATTGAAGTTTGGTGGTCCGCCTGGTCAGTCGGGCAATGGAGGAAATGGGCATCAGGGAGGGCAACCTCAAGGTGCAGGAGGATCTTGGGACCCGAATAGAGGACTGAGATTCGGTTGATGTCCAAACATTGGGGTTGGAGCACGTATATATTATAACTGACGAGAAGACGAGGCAATGAATGACGAATTTATGTCTATATTCTTCCATCCTGTCTAATGACTTTCGAGTACATCTTTTATCCACCCCATCTGCCGTTCAACTCAACTTCACCTCCAGGTATTCCGAATATCAAGAGCAGCACATGTGATCTCCACGTGATATGCCATCAATTCGAAACGGGTCGGCACTTGCCGTATCTGATCCGAGCTACGCTAGCTGGGAACTGAAGTTCGTCCACCGCATGGATACATCCTGCCTCATCGAACTCGAAGAATTTCTCCATCCTCTCTCATTTCTTCCATCGTTTCATTTCATCTCGCTGCAAAATTACCGCAATCGTCCACTTCCAAAAATTCACGCCCAAATCAAGTCTCGACAGTCTTCATTCTCGCGTCGCACTGCATTGAAAGTAAGGCAGAGTAGAGTGGTGTTAAATCCTTTGACAGCAAAAGACGCGCAAGCTCTAGCGCGGGGACTCGGAAATAAGCAATTTTAAGACATGGCATTTTCGACCCCAGTGGTTAATTAGTATCCACGAGGTCCACAGCTGGGCAGAAAAAGATGCAGGAGGCGGGCACAGCAACAAGGCATCGCGAATCACGCTTAACTCTTCTCGTTCCGCGCGCTGTGTGAATGGCCAGGCGCAGAAAGATCGCCTTTGTGGCACAAATTGGAAACTGGAGGCTCTTGGAAGGCTTTCGCCTTGACCGGTTGTCCGTGGGGAAGGAAAAGGAAAAATAATTCAGATGACAATGCCGATGCTGGTGAGAGGATATGTTTTATGATATGTGGTTGCACAATTGATTCAACCCGCCTGAGAGGTTTGGATCGCTGCGCTTCGCTTCGTGCTGGCTGTGCGGCTGGTGTGGGGGATATCTTCAAGTGAGGTTCAAATGCGGCAAACGTAGCGGAGATCTGAGGCAGTGCGTCCCTGCTCCAATCCCTGAAACTGGAACGTGCGGCCAGAGCCCCATGTAAGGCTGATGTCAAAATGCTTGAAAGATCCACTTCTTCCTCATGGTAAGTTGCCATTCTGGGGAGCGATATGTCGTAGGTGGAGTGAACTCTTTCCAATCACCTTCTCCTTTGGAATGGTTCATCCACTCACATCAATCCGCTCGTAGAACGAGGCATGGTATATCCTTAAGGGTACAGCCTTAGCGCCTCAGCGCTTGCACCAGCTGACAGATACTCATCCTGCGGCGCTCAACCTAGATCTTTTCTCTCTTCTCCTTTTCCAGATCCAGAGATCGCGAATATCATCAAAAATGTCGGCAACAGTGAGCGTACAAACCAGAAATGGGGTCACGACATCGTGGGTGCCAATAACATCGACTTGGCCAGCAGTACGGGCATGTTCGACTCTAGTTTACTCACATAGTGGCGATGGAAAGACATTTTCGGGGACGGTTTTCGACCCTTGGTATGCGCAACACTGGAATACGGCACTTACATGTTTACCACCTCAAGTAACATCATGGTGGCAGCAAACGTTAGCCACGCCTCAAAACACCATAACGAGTCTTGGTCCTATGGTCTGTCCGGAACTATACACTACAGCGTCGACAAGTCAAGTCGATGCCTCCAGTACTTTCATCGCGTGTTGTCCATCGTTAGTCTCTCGTCTCACCAATAAAACATCGCAACCAAGGTACTGACAAATACTAGCAACTACGAACACGTTGACTTCTTCACAACCTTTGACCTCGCGGCAACGAGGCAATGTTTCTCACGTATGACCTCTGGACAATCAATATCCTTCTTTGTCGAAGCGACACCGCGACCGACATCACTATTCACAACTACCATCGGCACGAATGGTGGCTTCCTCTACGCCGTACCATTCAACGGATATAAGATTGACCAAGGCACGTCCTCGTCCTCATCAGCAACAACTACCACAAGTTCGGGGACAGCCGGCGCAGCAAGCACATCCTCCAACACCGCATCATCAACTCCAACAAACACATCCGGAGTGGTAGCCCACGACACCGGTCTCTCCTCCGGCGCGAAAATCGGTCTAGGCGTAGGTGTAACCCTCGGGGTCCTCGGCATCATCGCTTTAATTGCAGCAATATTCCTCCTCCGCCGAAATAAGAAGAAATCACAATTCAACCCCGATCCAGTCGCAGGTCAATACCAAGACTCAGAAGGCAGACCAGTAATGCAATCAAGTAACGACTCGAAATCGGGAACAGGGCCCTTCACGGGATCGATGCCGATACCAGTGAAAGCGGATAAATATCCTGCGGAGGTGAACGGCAATGGAAATTATGCGCCATTACATCAGCAAGGGGTTCATGAGTTGGGGGCACCAGCGGAAGTGCATGAGATGGCGGCGATGCCGTTGAGGCCGACGAGGAGTAGGGATGATAAATATGTTATGAAATAGGACATGTGAAATGGGAGATTGGAAGGAATCTGGGAATGTCAACAAGGGCGATTCGTGAAATGTGTCGGGAACAGGATGTCGGGAGAATGCATGCTGACATGGATATTAGAGATTCTGGTACAGAAGCAACGATTTACCCAAATGGTGTTTGGAGGAAGGTGACCGGTCTAGCATTGCCCGGTGTCTGGTGGATTTTTGAGCTCAACTCAACGTGGCGTTGGTGAGTCGTTAAAGCGACTGAATAGCGGCGATATTGTAGATAATACCAATATAATAATAGATATGGACGGCCATTTACGACCACTATCATGACTATATTCTCATCAAAAGTGTGCTTCCTAGTTAATAACAAATTTACCATCTGACTCTTCCCCGATTACTCAGATGAACGTACCTTTGTCATTTTCTAACAACTGACTCGAGGAACTTCCTATCAATCTTATGTTCACAGTAGAATGATTCTCATTGATTTATAATCACTCTGCATCAAACATATCCTAGCATCTAGACGACTCGCACGCCATAGAATGCAGATTAGCGAGCACACCTCCCAACTTCAGCCTCTATCCACTAATTTTCAGCGCTAACGGCCCAGTTCCGGGTACTGCTCCGCTGAAAGCTTATTTCGACAACGTCAGCATTTGCTTCTTCATTCAACGAGGGGAGGAACATCACGTGCAAAGGTGATATACAATACATCGTTTCGGAGCATCTGCGTTGACAGCCCGTTTTATGTCTTCTCATTCCTTGCCTCGGTTTTTCTTAATTTTGCACGGTAGGTTTGCGACTATAGAAGATTCCATGTTCCCTAGAGGTACCAGGCGATGTCATGAGCAACATCTGCAGGATGCGAGCATGGCACAGTACACACTTCAATCAGTATGGATATCCTGAAGTAAAAGTGCGAGTTCCGGTGTCTATGTCGCTTTTCAGTGTCTCTCCACAGGTTAAAATCAACATCGAAATCCCCCAATCACAGATGCCTAATCTCGCAACCTTCACACCAAAGAGAGGTGCTCTTGAACCTCGAACGAACGAGCCGCTTGCCGGATCGAGTGCAGTATGGTGCATTGTAGTTGTTCTGTACACCTTATTTATAGGTTACTCTCGACTTTCATTACCTTAATTCTGTTAATTCGGCATAGATGTTGGCCAGAGCTTTGCCACTAGCACATTGTATGATTCTGCGTCATGTGGTTGGATTTATTGACAGCAGGTCAGTTATCCTTTTCCCAAGCACAAATGGCATTCTTTAAACTCCCTATACTCCTCTCCTCCCGATAATTGAAGGCACGGATCACTCAAGGCATCCTCCAGCCACCGGAATCACGTTCAAGTATGCGCCATTAGCAGAGCGGGACGAAATCCAACTTCTTCACCTACAGCCCGGTTCCGACGAGGAGACGATTTAATGCAATTAAGAAACGCTCATGTCGCCAATAGCCAGTATATAGCCTTATCCTATATCTGGGGACCAGAGACACGCAAATCAATCATGATGTCGGGATTTGCCTACGATATTCGAGAGAACGTTTGGCAAGCGTTGAAGCATCTCCGTCATCAAAGCCAAACCATTGTCCTCTGGGCCGATGCAATCTGTATCGATCAGCAGAATATCACAGAGCGCAATCACCAGGTGGCTCAAATGGGCACAATATATACCCTAGCACAAAAAGTCATGGCATGGCTGGGCATTTTCCCTTCTGGCCGATGGTTCCCGGAGGTAGCTATTCAAAGCCTCCAACTTGATGATTCGCCATCATCAAACTTTAATCACCACCCTACTCGCATGGAAGCTCTAAATTCTGTCTCTTCATTGTTTCAGAACGAGTATTGGTCAAGACTCTGGATCGTTCGAGATTCTATTAGGGAAGAACATTTATTTTCAATGGGGGCCAGACAAATTTTCTCTTGATCATTTGAGAACACCTTTTCATGGCCTAAGATGGTATGAGAGTTCAGATCCAAATAACCCTTCTGCGCACTCATTGAACCTGCTCAACCTCCCATCATATTTTATTAGCTTCAAAGAAGGTCGGTCGATTTCTAGGCCTCTGAAACTTTCCTCTTTTACCACGAACGAGATTCGAACTATTCAAGATATATTAGGAAGTATTCCAGCTAAGCATTGCCGCGGCTATGATCTCGCTCGAATAATCAATACGAACGCGTTCAATGCCAGTAAGTCGCTGCTAATTCTCTGTGCCGAGTGTGGAGCATCGCAGTTCGTGGAACCGCGAGATAAGATATTTGCTGTTCATAATATAGCCAATGATTGTTGCAGAAACGCCATATCCATCGATTACTCGGCAGTAACACGTCAACTTTGCGACAATGTACTTTCCCACCACCTCATGCGTCATAATGATCACCCATCGATAAAAGATGTACCCGAGCTTGAGCTTTATCTATAGTCAAACTACAGAGAGGACATGGGATTTCGCCAATCGACTACTTGATAGATCCTGGAGGAAGTTTGTGTATCATTGTTCTGTCAAGAACCTCTTGGTCACTCCATAATTCACAGGTATTTCCCCCGTCGTCTTGTTTTGTGCTAGTCAATTAGCAGATAACATTGCTTGCCTTTTTCTTTCGTCATTTGGGGATGCTTGGCGACTTATATTTGTTTTGGTTATTCGCCGAAAAGTTCCAGGAACGAAATTAACAGAATGTACTGTTCTACTAGATTGGCAAATTCAAACATTCCATGCTTCCTTCTAGCCAATTGTTTTCATAGATTGACCATGGCAACTTTAGTGCCAGTTCCTGGAGAGGAAAATTCGAATTCCTGGTTACGTCAACGGACGCCTCACTTTCATATCCTCGTCTTTGAACGTAAAACGTAACGTATTTGATACATACCCAGCACCAAGCAAAGTCCCAGCTGAGGTTCCGGAGCCCGCCACTCGTAAGCTCTTCTGGAGTCATCGGGAAATCATGTCCCTAAACGGCCTGTTCCAGTCTGAGAGTGAGGTTAACACTATTTTTCAGGTATCGGAAACTTTTGATGGGATCCTAAATGGCGCCTCGGATCCTATGTCTCCTGTGGCTCCAACTAAAGACCAAGGTGCTCTGGTGGCGTGTCCCCAACGGAGATTAAATTTCCAGAGATGCCCCAGGACCTCTCTTTACATGACCAAAACGCCTGAAGATGGCTTCTACGAAGTTGAGAAGAGTATCACGGAGCACCTGAATGGAGATGAACAGGATCACAGATTTGCATTTTCTGATACCGGCTATATTTTACTCGTTCCAGCAGGTACTAAGGTCGATGACTTGGTTTGCCACTTTAAATCCTGCAATGTGATAGCGATCATCAGAGAACACACATCGAGAGAGAAATCTGGAGGGATTGTCATGGGCCGAGCAGGTCGCTATCACATTCCTGGACGACTTGAAGACGAGGAGGTTAACCCTTTGACTCCCGACTTCCCCGTTGAGCTGACCCCCCCAACATGAGAAATGCTAGTCTGCTCGCTGCTTGCGCACCGTCTCTTGTACTGTACTGGGAAGAGATAGTGAAGAACGTGTCAATATTGCAGCTGGAGTCCACGTAGATGAGTTCCCATACAGGTCCCACCCCTGTTCAAAGAAATTGGGGGCAATTGATTTGTTAGATGACGTGGGAGCAGTGAAAGATGGTTGATTGTGATACGCTGAATATCGAGAATACAAAGTAGGCGCCTTCTTCTGCCCACTATCCTTCTTAACATGAAGCTGTTCTGAGCGAGATCGATGTCTTACGTACTCAACCATAAAATTGGAGATGCCAAAGCCGCTTTGGTATGAGGAGCTAGTTCAAAGTGGCTTGACGCAAAAATATTTTCGTTTAGTCTCACTTTCAATTGGCGACACACGCGAAATTGGGGTGGTCAGCGAATGTTTCTTATAGTAGCTTTTTCATCTAAACTCCTTTTGCAGCTTGCTTTTAATTGGTGAAGGGATGTCTCATTGCTAATCAATTGCCAGTAACAATTTCAGGAATGCCCATTCCGAGGAGCCTCGTCACGATATTCTTTGCTTCAAAGATTATTACCGTATCCTGAGACTTTTCTAAAATATGAATAGAAAAGGGGGGGGGAATCATGAGATATCTTTCTCTCTAAGACCCTAAGAGACGCTCAGGTTCTCCTTTCTTCTTCTGCTTTCCCGTGCATTCCTGAGACATGTGCTATATGACGTTAAGCTTAGCGACCTCAATTAGCGAGCTGAACCCTAAACTCAGGGGCGACCGCTAAACTTTAGCGCTAACACCCCAATTTTCGGAGTCACGAAAAGCTAATTTCCGACTTCCAACCAACTTCAACATCGCTTTCATCCATCACTTCTCCGTCACTTGCCTATTTTCCTTCATAATTTTCAGGCAACCATTCCCCGGACGATGCAATGCGATGAACATTAAAATAAAAAGTCTACGGGAACCTAACAACTCAATCGCGAAATCATCTAATCGGGGAGATATTGCTCCTTTGTTAGTAATCGCAATGTTCAGGGCGGCCAATCATAGCGAGGAAGTGACGCAACTACCCGCGATATCAGATCAGGGTCGCGGTTGCCTCACAGTGAACAACCGCCGAGGGGGAGGAATAAATGTGGACTTCGCCTTTGGAAATTGTCTATAAGTGCAACGGTTCAACACATTCATTATAACTGATTCTTGTCAGCGATTTACTAAGTTTCAACTTTTATCAAATCTGGTGAAAATCACCTGAGCCAAGAATTACTAGATCAAACAACACCAAGAGCAGAGGAATATAATCAAGATGACAACACATATAACTCCATACAAAGTGGTTGAGCACTACTCAACACTTGCTGAGCAAAACCTCACCAAGAACGCAGCACATATACAACAGGTTGCTGAGTCTTTCGGCTATAGCGTTGAAGATCTCGCTGCTGTACCGGAGGGCGCCAACCTCGGAGTAAGCTGTGGAAATCCACTTGCGGTCGCTGGTCTCAAAATTGTATGTTTTCACTTCTCATACAAACTTCAAGGTTCTACCGCCGCGTGCGCTTTGAAAGATCAGACGGGGGGATTAACAGAGCGGAAACGAGGGAAGAAAGATTAAACGCATGGTGCTAACCAGTAAATATAGGGAGAAACAGTAGTCGACCTTGGTTGTGGAGCTGGGTTTGATGTCTTTCAGGCTGCTCGAAAGGTTGGCTCAACCGGAAAGAGTATTGGAATTGACCTTTCTGAAGCGATGCTTGCGAAGGCTAACGCCAACGCTGAAAAGGCTGGAATCACTAATACTGAGTGAGTGCTTTTCATCGCCACCTTCCAAATCTTCTAGCTCTTCCCCTTCCCAGAGCCGACTTACCAACGCCCGATCCCTAGATTTATTCTCGCCCCAATTACCAATCTCCCAATTCCTTCCTCTACAGTGGGTTGCGTGATCTCAAATTGCGTAATCAACCTCTTGCCGCCAAAAGAGAAACCGACCTGCTTCCAGGAAGTTTTCCGCATTTTGAAACCCAGCGGCAGATTCAGCGTTAGTGATATACTTGCCAAAAAGGAGTTTGGCGAAGAGATGCGACACGATTTGGGATTATATGTTGGGTGTGTTAGCGGTGCGAGCTTAGTGGAGGAGTATGAGGGTTGGTTAAGGGAGGCTGGATTTTCTGGTACGTGTCTTTCTCTTTCCTCCTTTCACATCAGAAGTTTAGAGGGATTTCGTCATCATGTTTGCGCTAACAAGAAACAGATATTCTCATCGTAGACAAAAAGTCCGATCTCAACATCTACAAAGAGCGTATTCTTGATCCGGAGGACTTGGAGGCCAAGCCAAAAGTGTCGAGCTGTTGTGGTGGATCCGAGGCAAAGAAGGTATGTACTTGTTGTGGTCACTCTGAGGGTGTGAAGAAGGATGCTATGAAGGCAAGTGTGGAGACGATTGCGGGGATGGATTTGAATGAGTGGGTTAGTTCGTTTAGTATTTATGCTGTTAAGCCGATGAAGTAATGGAAAGTGGTGTTAGGGGCAAGTGGCTTTGTGAGAGAGACGAGGGTAAAATGCCACTTGAGAATTTGCAATCTGCCTGCGAAAACGAAAATCTCCTGCGTACGGAGTCTGAGGTCATATACATTATTTATTCAATGAAACAAAACAAAAAAATTGGACGTTGTGACCCAGCATGTGAAAGATTATGTCGTTCGCGTAATATCGTAGTATTCCAGCGAACAATCTCAATTCGGACCATGAGCTAAGCAATAATGTATAATCTAATAGTATAAATCACAGCTCCCAAAACTCCGAACACCATCAAAGGACTTCCTAGGTCAGTATATGCATACAAAACAAACTCCTATGCTATGCCTAGACTAGTAGAAGACAACGACAGACACTACAACCTCTCTCGCTTCGCCAAACAATCAAGCAAGATACCTAAACTTTCCTTTCCCACGAACAGCGGGTTCGAATTTTGGAGCTCGCGAGCCCTTAGGGGTCGTTTTAACATAAACTCCGTTCATTGGATCTTTTCTGCCTTTGCCTTCCGTTGCGCAGAATAAATTACGGGAGGCTTTGTTGACATGGGTAAATTTACCCTTAGAAAAGGCGCCCTTACAGTATTTGCTACAAGGGAATTAGTATGGCACCTTAAAAAGCTTTAATTGTGAAATACTTACGCGTTAGATTTGATCGTAAAACCATATCAATCCCCATGATGAATCGGTGACTTTTTGTTGCTGAGTTTTGCGTTGGCATATGTAGTTTTTACTGCCCTGCCTTGAGCTGTTGAACTGTTAGCATACTAGCACACAGCCTCGTGACATGGAATAGCTCATACAATGTTGCCCAAATTCAAGTATGCCAGCAACAACAGCTTGATGACGAAATTCAATCGCTTCTCTTAGCTTCGTTCCCATTAATCCACCGCCACCGTTATTTCTAGAAGCAAAAGGAAACTCCCCTGGAGTGTTATAACCAGCACCAAAACGAGCTGTTTTGAACCTTTTCAAGTTTGTGGGTTTGAAAGGCTGGAGGTCATGACAGCTGGTGACTCAGTTTTTACGCTGCTCGCTTTTAACACTGTTGTACTGTCTATAAAGGCACAATTAGAGAAAGTTATTTGTAGGAGTAATTCAGATAACAAACAAACGGGTAGGTCTCTCGAGGCACAAAATTGCATAGCAGTCAATATTTCAGATGTCCTCCAACGAACCTTGTTTGTCGTAATGGACGTAATTAATCGTCACATTCTTTACGGGAGTACCTGGTTCCAGCACAGGAGCGCTTACTCGTTTCTTGATTAAGCCAACATCGGAAGAATCATCCAGAGTGCCCCTGCTCGTAGTATTGAAGAAGTCGAAATCTGAAGAGTCTTCTAGTGTGATGTTGCTAGTGGCATAAAAGAAGTCGATATCTGGGTAGTCTTCAAGAGTAGTGTCGTTAGTATCGTCGAAGAAATCGGCATCTAGATAACCGTATAGAGTAGTAGTATTTGTGACATCAAAGATTTCGTCAGGCGTTGGCAATGCTATAATGGCAATGAGCGAGAAAGCAGTAGGAAAAGAAGCGAGTGAGAATTAATTTTAAACATGATTAGTATACATCAACAGCTGAAAACGAATGACTGTTAAGAAATGAGGGATATGAGGAGATTAGGAATGAGAATTGAAACTTATAGCTAGTATTGCAAGTGAGCTTGAAGACTTATAGAGTATGAGTTGCCCCTCATTATCATGGGTGAACAGTCTTCCACTTAGATGTCACCCGATAGGCGACAATAGTCTTCAGGATAGCCAAGCCCCTAGAAGACGCTCTATAAATCCCGTATAAGACTGTGTCTTCATACTTGAGAAGATGGAGGAATGAACGCTGCAAACGATCTGGAAAGAAATGACTTAAACAAATGCTGGGTCCGCGACAACTGCCGCTAAGCAAACATTATAGTCTCAACTAAGCAAATTTCCTTTGAGGAGAAATGGGTGTTGGTAGTTTGTTTCGCCACAATTTGGGGGCTAGGATCAGACTCTCGCTTACGAACCATTGGCCCACTTCACTTCTAGCATCTGAACTTTTATTTACGACACCAAGTAAAGTTTTTACAGCGCCATCATATAAACGAGGAAAGGGCAAATGCAATGTGTTTTGATTTATGGCTGTCGTCGTAGACTCATTACCCTGTAAAATTGAATATCGTCCAGGTCTCCGGGAAGTCTTAAGGTAAATAATGAGAACTATTTAGATGAAAAATGAGAACTCAACTAAGAGACACGCTGGATTGACAGGTGTCTAAAGGTAAATTTGCATCTAATTGGCGCCAAGCTCGAAATAGCAATGTACGCCAAATCATTTTATAGATATCTGAGAAATGGAAGTCACCAATCTAAATGGCCCAATCTTAACTGCTGTCTTGCGTTTCTCGAAAAAAGTCAATATTCTGTAATCCCCTGAAATTCTTTGGAAATTTTTGGCGAGTGACTCAGAAAAGGTGCTCTTCTTCTCAAGAATAGGCACAAGGGTGCTTGTTGGTTGGCCTGAGAGCACACTGAGGGCCCGAGCTCCGTGCTTGAATATTGAGGCGCCATTGCCTCCACGGTGTAGCGTGCCGAAGAACACCAGCCCCCTTGTTGATTTGATAATTTGCTGGTAAGCATCATTGAGTTTGGCAGTGACTAAGGCCTTTTTTGTAACCAAGCTTCCCAGAGAATGACATATGAAGACTATTGGGCTCGCCGAGGTTTCCTAGAGATATTAGTCAATAGACCTCAACATTTGTTGCAGAAAAAAGAAATGAGATCTACTACCGCATCCCTGTGGCCTTCAAGCTGTCGAATCAAATCCACCGAATGGTCTCCTACTTCCGCGTTATCTGCATTGTAGATCACAGCGGAGTTGTATGCGAACAAGAGCACCCTTGCGGTAGGAAAGAGTTTAGGAAACATAGTTCTCGGCCAAAAGTTTCCATCTTTGTGAGTCCATGTATGAGTTGCATGTGATACTGTGCCCTTGGGATTCAGCCCGTGAACACAGATCACGCTAGAAAATTACAATAGTTAGCATGCTTGGATGTCTACACAAGATAATTGGAGGCCTTACTCTACACTTGTAACACCATCTGACGGCGAGTAGAGTACTTCCATACCGTCCTGCAAGATTCAAGGCAAAGTATTAGCAAACAATCATAGGAAGGCTAAGGATCAAGGCATACCATTTGGACAAATGCAGCAACACTCAAGTAAAGTGTAGGCCTTTCAATAAATGATGCAAGTACACGCAAACGTGGAACCGGATCTGGACAAAATGCGATCTTAGGAGATGAGGACTTTCTTCCTGTGTCGTCTTGTTATGAGCTCCCGAGTTCTTAGCCCTGATACTATAAATAACCTCACTCGAGTGACAAAAAGAATATGTAAGGTGAAGCGAAGATCAGAAAAGCAGCGAGGTGTCACGTGCAGCCTCTGCTTGATGAAGCTGTTCGGATTTAAGTAAACAGCAATTTCAACGACGATCTATAGGAATCTGAAAGCATTTAACACTGACAAGAAAGGGAAGCCTCATATTGGATATGTATATCGGCATTTCCAAATACAAATGTCCCAACACGGTTCGCAAACAAGACATGCCCGCCGCCTAATTAAACAAGAGATTTGAATGAACCTTGGCCGCGAATAGCTTGCTCGAATTTAGGGTATTTCGCTCCTTTTGGTGTAGTCTTTACATAAACTCTGTTCACAGGATCTTTGGCCCCCTTGGTGGCATCTTTCTTACAAGCCTTGTTGCGATCAGCAGCAGTGAGCGTGGCTGGCTTTCCTCCAGGGAAAGCTATTTTGCAGTAATTTCTATGGTCAAGTTAACATTGAGCTTACGTCCTTCTAAAGGTTTTCCGAAACTTACGTGTTCGATAGGATAGAAAGATCATACCACTCTCCGGAAATGAGTTTGGAGGTCTTTCCATTGAGTGTTGCCGTATCATAAGCTCTCGATAGGGCGGCACCTTGATCTGGGCAAGTGAGTTAGTAATGTAATCAACATTAAGGAACTGTCTTCGTGTAGACAGTTCGGTTTACTCACGGTTTTGACCAGTCTTTATAACCCCAGCGACTATGGATTGATATTTGAAATTAATTGCTTCCCCTTCTTTCGTGCCAAGTAAACCACTTCCGCCTTGGTTCGTGGATGCAAATGGAAACTCCTCGGGGCTGACGTAGTCTACTGCGTAGCGAGTTGTTCCATAGTCTGTTAGTCTTGCGGGCTTGAAGGGCTGGATACTTTGGCCGCTGTTGACTCGATTCATTCGTTTTTCGGGTTTGGCATCATTGTATTGCCTTGGATCCATAGGTTAGCTTTTGCTTTGGGAGGGTATCTTCTTTTGGTGGGAGACGGAAGTAATAGTGGTACAGGTTAGGTCTATAGGGGTTTACTCACAAACGAGTTGGCCTTTCGAGACATAGGATCGCGTAGCAGTCTACGTTGCAAATATCTTCGAGTGCACCTGCTTTATCGTACTTGATGCAGTCCACTGTGAGCGCTTTTACCGGAGTGTTTGGGGGCAGTGTGGGAACGGTTGCTCTTTTTTCAATAAAGCCGCTATCAAGGGATGCATCAATTGTGGTGTTTGTGACTTCTGCGCTTTTGGGGTTGGCAGTGCCAATATTTGCGAGGACTGGAAAATCAATAAAAGAAGGAAAGAATGAGATACAATTTGGAACATGACTTCTATACAAGAACGATCCGAGGCGTTTAAAATGTGCGGAATAGAAGAGAGTGAGGGAAGGAGTTAAGAACAATAGCTGACTATAAAAAAGTATAATTTCAAGGGGTAAATTAAAATGATATATAGCAAAGATTTGGGATCAAGATGCAACAGTGAAGTCTTTCTTCCTGAAGGAAGAGACCATGAGAAGAAAGTTGCAGCTTTCAAAATAATAGAGGATGAATTCTCACTCGGCATCCATGATATTATGCCAGGGAAGTCATTCCCACTTCTGGAGGTAAGCAATTTGGTCGATATCCAGGGACTGCGCCACGGGGAGGAGCCACTGAAGTGTAGCTCCGAATCGAGGCCTTGTTCAAGGTGAGAATCACATTCAACGGTCTTCAAATGCCACGAGAAGCTCGGTTCAAGCCCGCGAGTCCATATTTCAGAGGAATGAAGGAAGGATCTTCACAAGTAGTGCTGAAAACAATACTAGGAAAAGTATTTGTCCGGTGACAATAAATCCTTTTCAAAGGACCTTGAACCTCACCGAACAGAAAATTTTCGAGGCGAAGTTCTCGTAGTGCATGTTGGTATTATGTTTCAGGGAGAGGGGGGGGCTAAATACCCCCTACCATCTCCAATATTCCACCAGTCTACCGGAAGCGAAAAGTGTTCACAAACTAGTGTAATTCCAACAAATCGTGAAGTAAAGCAGTTCCTCTACTATTTATAAGATCCAGCATTGATTACCGGTAAAAAATACCCTCTGGATCTAGTGATCTAGGAGCATTTTCAAACTCTTGAGATTGAGTGAATTTTCAAAGTTTTGAGACTTTTTGACTCTACAAAGGCGAAGAATTATTTAGGTGTTAGAAATATAAAGAAGCATCCAACAATGAGCATGCTCGCTACCAAAAACAAGAAATCGTGCATCTGCCACGTTTGATACTGTGCTATAAGCAAATAATTCTTCAAGTGACGATCCAAGGGGCATTCATGCAGGTCATTCCTAAGCGAGCATCTGGGATAATGTTGGTGGTGGCAGAGCAGGGAATACATCCATGTCGAAGAGTATTGTAGCTCAATTCCAAAAAGAGGATCTCGCCCTGTTGCATTTAATTTGTCGCATTTAGCGCCAGACAGAAAAAGTTCCCTCGACTTTATAATATCTCACGACAGGAAGTCCAAAAGCCACACCGGTACCAACATAAGATCTCCGTCCTTCAGAGGTGCAACATTTCGCAACAGCGGCAACACTTCTCTGAGCCCTCTCTTGCCTTCAGTAACGACCCTTACTATTCTTCGAACAAGATGGCTAGATGTATGCTTTTGTGTACATACAATGTCCCGGGCAAGGTAAGCACCCAGCCCTGAACGCAAACACACTTTACCCGACGAACCGGAAATAGAGATTAACGAAGGTAGATAATTGACGAACTCCTGGAAATTTCGGCCAAGCCAGACACAGCAACAGAAGAATTTCGTTGGAGCTTGATGCGCACTGCCGAGCAGCCATTGGAAGATCCAACGGAACTACCAGTCGCCAATTTCAAAACTGACTTTGAGGGCTCAACAATCGAGGAGCTAGGTTCATATTTCCGAGCGCGTTATGTCGTGGAATTTCCCAAAGCACCAGCCACCTGGAATGCTTACAGTTTTGGCGTTTTAGACGAACGTAGCGTCAGAGATAAGACACTTTTGATGGTGGCATGGTGGGAGGCGGAACCTTTCGATGAGTTACCGGATGACGAGGATCTTCGCGAAGCCTGGATGCCGACCGGGTGGAAGACACTAAGGGTAAGATTTGAGGATGCCGCTTGGTTGGCGATGTGTATTGACATCAATGATTCTTTGTATTTGGAAGAGTGCGCTGGACCAGAGAATTTTAGAGAGGATGGGACTCTTATTCTGCCGGAATGAAGCATTTCGCTTTCGGAAATCGTCTACATGTGCAACGATTTAACACATTTAATACAACTAGTTCTAATCAACAAACCACTAAGTTTTAGCCTTTACTATATATTTTGAGAATCACCTGAGCCAAGAATTCAAACAATACAAAAAGCAGAGGAAGATAGTCAAGACGACAGCACAAATACTACCAGATAAAGTGGTTGAGCATTGCTTGACTCTTGCCTTGCAAGACCTCACCAAAAATATAGCATATATACAACAAGTTGCTAAGACTTTTGGCTATAGTGTTAAAGATCTTACTACTATACTAGAGGGCACTAACCTTGGAGTATATAGTAGAAATCCACTTCTAGTCACTAGTCTCAAAATTGTAGGTTTTCACTTTTTATACAAACTTCAAGGTTCTACTACTATATGCGTTTTAAAAGATAAGATAGGAAGATAAACAGAGTGGAAATAAGGGAGGAAAGATTAAACTTATAGTACTAACTAGTAAATATAGTACTTGGCTTAACCAGAAAGAGTATTAGAATTAACCTTTCTAAAGCAATACTTGCAAAGGCTAACATTAATACTAAAAAGGCTAGAATCACTAATACTAAGTAAGTGCTTTTTATTGCCACCTTTTAAATCTTCTAGTTCTTTCTCTTCCTAGAGCCGACTTACTAACACCCAATCCCTAGATCTATTCTTGCCCTAATTACTAATTTCCTAATTCCTTCCTCTATAGTTGGTTATGTGATCTCAAATTATATAATGAAACCCTTGCCGCCAAAAGAAAAGCCGACCTGCTTCTAGGAAGCTTTTCCGCATTTTGAAACCTGGTAGTAGATTTATCCTATTAAGGAATAAGAGACAAGAAAGTAAATCAAGAATAGGAGATAAGGAATATGAATTAAAACTTATAGCTAGTATGGCAAGTAAGCTTTAAGACCTATTGTGTATAAGTTGACTCTCATTATCATCAGTAAAGTATCTTCCTCTTAGATTTCACTCGTAGAAGATAGTGGTTTTCAGAATAACCAAACCCCAAAAGATGCTTTAGAGACCCCGTATAAGACAGTGTATACATACTTGAGAGTATGGAAGGAATGAACGCTGCCAACAATCCGAAAAGACCTGACATAAACAAGTCCCTAGTCGGCCACAAGAGCCGCTAAGCAACACATTTGCTCTTAGCTAAGCAAATTTTGTCTGAGGAGAAATGGGTGTTGGCATCATGTATCGCCACAATTTGGGAGCTGACTATTCCTCTAAGGTAGCGAAAGCGAGCACTCGCTTACGAGCCATTGACCCTCATTAATTCTAACGTCTGAACTTCATGGCTGAAAGCAGCTCCTCTTATATTTGGGACATCGAGTAACGTTATTAGAATAATAATATCGAAAGGCAGTATAGTGGAGTAAAAGCAGAATGATTTTAATTATGACAGTCGCGACCGGTGGAATACCTGCTATAACCTGAAATCGTTTGTATGAGATGTTGGGATGGTGGATGAGAAGCCTTCAAATGTAGGAAGAAAAACAAATTTAGAGACGCCCCATATTCTAACGATTTTGAAGATAAAAGAGCTGTCGGGTTGGTGCCAAGTTCGAAATGGTGATGTAAGCCAATCGATTCTGCGAGGAATCATTCAAGAGGCAGGCATGCAGGTCATCCGGTAAGCGAGCTTGTGGGATGATATTGGTAGAGGCAGGGCTGGGCAAATGCCTGGGAAAAGAACACTACGACTCAATTTAATATGAGAGTTTCGTTTCTTCAAATGTGATTTGTTACGAGATAAAACTGTGTTGAATTGCTTCACGACAACCACCTATCAGGTGACACGCAAAGTCACCCCCACCCCGTTCCCTCCAAGTTACAAGTTCCTAAACTCCTTTCCCAGTCTAAAACTCTACAAATCGGGTATCTAAACAAAAGTTTACTTCCAATGTGATCTATCATACAATATGCGACGAAGCTCCTCATGCATTTCAAACATCTAAATAAGATATTTAAAAATCCCTTCACCCCTAATAGCACGTTGAAACTGCGCCTTCGGTTCCGATTTCCCAGTAATCTTTACATATGCTCTGTTTACAGCATCTTTTGGATCCTTCTTATCCTTTTTGCAGTATTTGTTACGATCCACTGAGCTGTAGTTGTTGAGTTTTCCGGCTGGATATAGGAGTTTGCAATATGGTCTGGTGCTTAGTAAGTAACATGTTCCGAGAGTGTGGAATTGAGAGAAGTGCTTACGCGTTTGAGAGAATGGTAAGATCGTACCATTCGCCTGGCTCTAGTTTACTCACTTTACCTTTGAGAAGAGCGGCTGCATATCCGGCTTTGAGAGCCCCTCCTTGCGCTGACAAACGTATCAGCATTTTCCAAAAATAACCGATTTTTGAAGGACCGAGCACTCACAATATTGACCATTAATCTGCACACCGGCGATAATTGACTGATGTTTGGGATCAACCGCGTCTCCTTTCTGTGTATCAAGATATCCACTTCCGCCTTGGTTTGTTGATGCAAAGGGGAATTCTTCGGGACTGACGTGGTCGGCGTCAAGGCGGGTTGTGCCGAATTGAGTCAACTTGTCGGTTTTGAATGGTTGGATCCCTTGACCACTGTTGACTCGGTTTTGACCTTGGATTTTGGAATCTGCTACATAGTGTCTGTGTTTTGGGGTAAGGTTAGAAGTGTCTTAGAGAAAAGGGGGAGGATTGCATGCGAAGGAGAAGTCTTATGGAGATGAAATAATTACAATCGTGTAGGTCTCTCTAAGTAGAGAATAGCATAGCAGTCTATGTTACAGATATCTTCGAGTGCACCATTGTTGTCGTTTTTAATGCAGTCAATTGTGACGGACTTTACTGGTGTGTTGGGTGCCATCGTCGGAAGCGTGGCTCGTTTACCGAATACATAGTCAGATAAATGCCCTTCTAATGCGGTATTGGTAGGTTCAAGAGTGATCTTTGTTGGGAAAGCTGTGATCTGTGAAGTCTGTGATATAAGGAAGAACAAAAGAGGATGAGATATAACTTGGAACATATTAAGTGGAAAAATGAGGCTGATAAAAGCGACGAACTGAAAGGGGGGCTGGAATTCTAGATCTGAAGATAGAACGATGATTGAGGAGAGTTATCTAGACGGAGAAGGAAATTGTCAAATCTATATAGAAGTGGTTCGGTTCATTCGCAATGCTTTCCGACTGAACTCCTGTTGCTTTCCGGAGGAATCGTGCGTGTTGGCAATCCATCTCGATCCGAGTCTTCTCAGTAAGCATTGGAGGGATTCTTAGGAGGAGTAGAGGTTAATAGATGATTGATCCTGAATTGTCAACACCTTCACCCGTTCTGCAACCGAAGAAAGGATTTACAAAGAAATAATACCGAGTACCTGTTGAAAGGTATTGCTTGACTCTGCAAGTACAGCATGAAATCTTGATCCTGTTGTTTCTTGACTGTGCATTATGCTTGTCCCAGACCAATTAGCACCATGGCCCTCGTACTCATACATGAGAAGGTTGAAGGAGAAATACGACCAGGAATCTTGAAATTAGCTGCTCTGCTAGTATTCGAATTTCGGTTTAATTGAATATTTAACGACTTGAAATCCTCCTGGGGCGAAGTCTGTTGGTATTGTGGCGTGCAATTGTTTCTGGTTAAATAACCTTGTAGGTTTTCGCAGCAAACCCGATACTGTGGAAGCGAGCTCCTCTCATGCAGGTCATTTCCAACAAAAGGTGGCTGGCATCTGCTCCTCTTCTATTTCAATCACCAACCAACAAAGGAAGCGTAAGAAATTATGCAGAAGTGAGCATCAGAGTATTGCCCTCACCTGACCACACAATACCGAAAAAACCATCACAGATTTTGTCCCATTAACTCCCACCGCAATGGCAAGATCTATACTTTTCTGCACAGCAAATATGCCGCCAGAGGTACGTTTCCCACCAACCATGACAGTTTGCTATTGGGCTCGGCTGACAGAATCAGATATTCGCTGAGCTGTTCGAATTCACTGTAAACCCTCGACACGTAATGGGCGATTTTCGATGGAGTCTACTTCGCACCCGTAGCCAGGCTATTGAAGACCCTACAGAAGGGCCAGTCGCCGAATTTGAAACTGGGTTTGCGGGTGCATCAGTCGAAGAACTCGGTCAATACTATCGCGAGCGGTACGAAATCGAGTTCCCAGAACACCCGTGTACGTGGGATGAATATAGCTTCGCGATATTGGACGAGCGAAGTGTCAAAGATAAAACGATGTTGATGGTGGTTTGGTATGAGGCTCCAGATTTTGACGAGCTACCGGAGGATGATGAGGAACTTAGACAGGCATGGATGCCGACAGGTTGGAAGACATTAAGATTGAGGTTTATCGATGCCCCATCTGTGGCACAGAGTATTTCTATCAACGCTGTCTTGTTGCTGGAGGAGTTGGCGGGACCGGAGAATTTCAGAGAGGACGGAACTTTCATCCTGCCGGAATGAAGCACTTCAATTTCGTTCGTGTCTTAATATTGACAATCATTAGCGAAACCTCGTTGCCAGTCTACATCTGAAGACCGAGATTAGCTTGAGTTCTGGCGATAAAATTAATGAAATGACGGGAAATTATACCCAATCTCATCCATCCCCTCATGTTCTGGTGATGGGCGTCGAATCTTCTTGAACAGTGCCTTCGTATCCCGTGATGTCCACAGTGCGTCCTACCGAAACCTGTCTTGAGAGTGCTCCTTTCCTTCAAAAGCTGCAGAGATCGATCTAAGCTCAAATTAGCTTGCCGTAGCCGAAAGTTATTTGTTTCATCTAGGGTGTGACTGACCCACTTCGGATCCGGCGCTGGTCCTTCCCCAAGGTCGAACTATTTTGTGACAACCATCATCTTTCTCTTCTTCTCGGGGAACGGGCGCATATCAACGCAGAGCTCTGTCGTGCAATGAGAACAACGAATCAATCTCTTTTTCCAATCGACTATCTCCGTTGAATCTTCTGAAGGAGGAGTGAGGTATTGAAGAAGCTTCAAATGATCGTATCCGAGACGATGAAGCTTCATTGCCATCCTAAAACTGAAAATGAGAAATCTGGGTGAAGAAGCGGTCCTCAACCGAACGTCATGGCCGTGTGGCATTCAGCCACATAACCGTGACTGTTGCGAGACCTGTATGAGTACAGGTAATGCTTAGCATCTATGATAGGGTGGGGCTTTTTGCAGTAATGGCAGGCGATATAGTCGTCAAGGTCGTGTTCGAGCAATGCGATAATTGTGTATTTTTCTTTACGCCACCTTATAGACCAATGCTGGTCCTCGTCTGCCGGTTTTTCTTTTTGGGGATTCCTATGATGAGATGAATTGGGGTACATGTAAGAGATAATGACACTACCGACTCATGCAGAAGGAAGTCTGCTAGATATAGGAACATTCCTGGTAGAAGTCTGTTTAACAAAGATGCATCTAAAGCGATAGGTCTTGCGCATTTGGATCGTCGTGGGATGTGAAATAATGATTTGAAGAAGTCCATCATGCCTGAATACATATGATGGAATGGGAGGCTCATAATATGCTCATAATGTTTGGATAGAAGTCACCAAGATGTGTGTGAAATGGTAGAACAAGGCTACTACTACTTGATAAAACTAGGTGGAAACCAAGAACTTCGTGACAGCTGTTGCGCTACACGTCAGTATAAATTTTGATTGAATCCTTCCAACATACATAAACTCTGTAAAAGACCTCGAAGAAACATAAGATATAGTCAAGACGATAGAGAAGCTATCAGCATGTGATGGTCACTTGTCCAAGACCTGTGGAGTAATGCTTCATAGTTCAATATGCAAAACTTCTCAAGCAGGATCTTCAGAGCCTCAGAGGTAAGCAGACTTTAACAACGGCCAAAAACAGCCACAGCCGTCACTCGGGGATTGCTGTGATAACTTTATTTTGCGAAAAATGACTTATGGGAATGTGTTGGCACTGGAAATAATATATCAAAATGCTTCGATATAGATGTCAAAGTTCTATTCGCTGGTCTGTTGGATTCAAGCTACGACGACAAATGTGAGAAGGCTAGCTTGAGATGCGTATGAATGATGCCATGGCGTGGAGACATTCTTGAAGAGATAAAAATCCCTTCAATAATGTTTCTTGTGTGAAGGATTATTCGTTGGTAATTGTCTGAGCCTTGGAAGAAAATTGTGGTGATGTCGTCAAAACGGCAGTTTCTCCTCATCACCAAAACGCGACTTCCTGGCGCGTCTCAACCACACAATCCACGTTGTGAAAACCCCATTGTCACCACCGACATAGCTTTGGAGGGTTGTGTACAGCAAGGAACTTCAATTCAGAATCCACTTGACCTACTGTAGTTTCTGCGGATTCTACAGACGATACCTTCTGGTACACCCTAGCCATGCTCCCCGACATCCTCGCTGGAAGCTATCAGCGATACAAGAATGATACTAATGCCTTCACTACATGACTGTCAAAGGCTGCTGTGAGCTGCGTGCGGATACAAAGCTCCAAAATCGATTCCTCCAGCTACTCCTCCGAGCTCAATACCGAAAGCGGAGAGTGCCCCTTCGAAGCCTACGAAAAGACCATTAACGTTGTCCGAGAAACTGCGAGCACAAGCGAAAAAGGAAGCAGAAAAGAAGGAAGACAAGAAAAAGCCAGAGGTTATTCCGCCTCCTGCTCCTCTGCCGACCGTTAGTCATACCATAAGAACCCAAGAGCTGGTACGACAAACTGGGATCGTGGCGAGGAACAGCAAGATCAAAATACCAGTACCTATACTTCAAGTCGTGAGACGCACGATAAAGGCCAGGAAACTCTGTGCTGAGTGATTCCCGAAGACAAGAGTGGATAATGGACATTCCACCGATGGGCATTTACATTTCATCAGTATTCTGGAGCAAGTCATAAATACACTGACACCTAGTTCTACGGTCGACCTTCAAGAGCAGCTGGCGGAACAAAGCTCTGCAGATCACTCTCATCCACCGAAGAAGACCAAAATAAAACCTACAACACACGATCTCAGTGGTTTAAACAATCATTTTAACAAACTAGAGGTGGAAGATGCGCAAGATATCGTCGATATGTCTGAGACTGCACAAGTAGGGTCGAAGGCTACTTTGAAAAAGCCAACCCCCTCCATTTCGATCGATGTCTACGAACTCAAATATGAGGCAATATACAAATCCGTCTTTGACGTCTTTTGTTTCTTCGAAGATCTTGACCGAGTACAGGATTTCCTTAATGAGACTTAGCTCAAGTATAAAGATGGAAAATTTAACTTGATAACAGCAGCAACGACAACAAACTCTGCCTTTAATCTCATTCGCCGCGAAGAAGAGTAGCTCACTGCCTCTATGTTTGGCCGTCAAAGATTATCTTACCAGGATCTTTCCAGTATGTTATGGTTTGCAGATGCTTTCAGCAAAGCAAGAGATCTCAGCGCGATTATGGCTGCATTTGCCCGAGATCAGAAACATGGAGGCTGAGGATACTTTCCTCTGCCAATATTTGATGGATATGACATTGTAGGCTAAGATTCCGAAAGCGAGAAGCCACATGAGAGCCAGTTTGGCTCCTGACGATACTAGAGCCAAGATGGGAGAGCCGCCAGCATCCGAAGACAGCACCGTGAAAGACGAGCCAACCAAAGGTTTCGACAAGCTGCGAGAAGAAGGCGAAGTAAGCGCTTGGATAGCGTTCGCTTGCCGCATCCTCCTTGACATTCAGGGCATCCTCGGAACTCAAATATTTTGCGGGTGGGAAGAGGTTCGGCGAGATTTTCGGAGTGCAAAGGAGAGTTTACGTGTCAAAGTTCTCCAGAACAGTCAAATGATGACTGGGGGAGCGCTGGCGTAACAATTTGGGCACAAAACCCTTGCAAAAATTTATGAGCAGTGCACTGAATTTGAGGCAAATGTGTTTCAGACAATGAAGGGCCAATAATTCAAGGCTGGTCTCGGGGGAACGCATCCGAAGTTTTACTATTCTGCTGCGGACCTCGACGCTGCATTTCCTGAGCATGCCGCGCGTAGACGGAAAATGGCGAGCGGGATTACTGGATATCTAGAGGATTCTACAGGCGACCTGAAAAGAAAATTAGAAGAGTTCAGCCTTCAGCCTATGGCTCCAAACCGGGAGAGCTCATTATTATTTACCAGAAACCCCATACACTGTGATTTCAAGGCGTTTTAACTATAAAAGAGGGAGGTATGTATCTTGCTATCCACCACCAAATCATCTTCATGGTGGCACATCTTTACAATACTGCTCTACAGCTTTCAATGGTACCCCGACGTTGGCCGGAAATGGATCATGTCCTCAGAGACACATATGAATCTTCTATTCGCTGGAGCCCTACCGACAACGGAGCACGAGTGTGCATCCAAGTTCGCGGTCCAGTTCGGATACTCTTCTAGAAAGCGAGGGGAAATGCCACGAACAACGAAATCCCAGTGGCAGAAGCGAAGAAGTGCTCAACAGAACAAAAGGACGCATGGGGATCCTGAATGGACCGTTACGAAGTGCTCAGACAATTTTCCAAGGGTTTTTCGCTCAAAAGACGATACAGAATAGGCTCTATATCGGCCTGAGAAATTGATTGAGGAGGAAAATCCGCAAGCTCTTGCGCGAGTATCGAGATCTCAAGCTCTAGCTAGACAGCAGCCTCGTCAATTGACACCGCTTCAGCTCCTATCAAACATTCAAGGCTACCTTCCTGATGTTGTGAAGGACATGAGGATTGATTGTATTTCATTGGTTAGGACGTACAATAAGTTCCTTATGCTATGTTGAAAGAGCCCAATCAACGGTTCGACGCCAGATACAGAGAGAGTTTTGATGCTCGGGACAGCAACAATCTAGGATACATTCTAATGGTTGCGATTGTTCTAGATGAAGCAACTTTCACCCAAGAGTCTCAGGAACAGAACTTCAAACAGGAGATGAGGGCGATGGACGCGGTCAAATTTATGCCGAGCTACTCGAGAATTTGATCGGGGAAGTCCTCAACGAAGATGAGCAGAGGAGAAAGCAAATTGAGCTTCAGAAACCCCAATCCACGAGCTCTGTGGAGGGACCGAAAATGGGGGTTGGTGCCATCGAGAAGAAGAACGGGATCGACTCGAGCGGTTTGTCCATGTTGGAACGACTTAAATTCAATAGATGAGGGCACATTCATGTGTCGTTTTTCTACAGAGTGTCTGGTAACGCAAGATATTCTCTACAAAACCGGCGACAGATAGCTATACTATTCAGAAGATGCCGCTATTTCACTAAATAAATGCGAGGGTCAAGAAGTTCAGCACTCCGCAACAAACCGCCTGCAACGAACATGGCATCATTATGAGTACATGTTGAGAGACGAAAATCAGACGACTTTCGAGAAACTCCCAAAGGTGATCCCAGGATCAGAGAAACCGGTGGGGAGAACTCTGCCGCTAAAGTCCTTTTAGCTTCTTTACCATCACGAGATAAGTCTTCTCCGTTCTCTGGTCTCCACAAGCAAGCAGCACCAGAACTCGATAAAAACGCGTCCACTTTGTTCCCTCAGCGCTGGCAAGTATGAGAGCTCCATCTATATTACTTACCTCCACACATACTCCAACCCCGAATCTTTTTTCATGGCCGCAGTGATGCCGGCTTTTTTAGCATCACTTGTTCCAAAACCACCACAGCTTTCTTTTCCTACGCAAAATTCTTCGAAAACATTCCTACAAAACCAACCCCATTTTACTTGGTTGGACAGAGATGTTCACTCGTGCCTCACGATGAAGTTACTCGATGGGAGTCCCAACATCGGATCTCTCGGCACGCAGCCGTCTGGTCCACCCTCGGCCCTACCCCGGACCCCACTATCAACCCGTCAATTGAATCAGGGTGATCTTCACGACCCATACTTCCGTGTCAGTTTGAAGAGGAGATAAGCTTTCTCCACAACCGTTCCTAAAAGCGCCGCGTCAGCCACCCCGTCGCTTTTAACCTCTCGAGTGGAAGTCACTAGATTTTTCAAAATTCCGAGCCGGACTTATTCAAAATGCAATGCAATTGTTCTTGAGTACCCACACGATGTTTGGCCGGAGTAGGTCCAGAGTTTACTTTTGCAGCGTCCTGTATGGCTTACAGGAGGCCCTTAGTATGTCGATGGAGAGATAAGGTGGGTTCCAGGACGACCCCGAGTGGAGTCCTCGTGGACGCTGAGCTTCCAGAAATGGGGATTTGGAGACTTGGGGATATAGACTTGAAGAGCTGGAGCTCGGAGATGAGGAGATTTGGGGACTGGAGAACCACGACCAGTCGCATGGTAACATTCTGCTCGTCTGGTTACGCAATAAGGTCGCACGGGTCAGGTAATTCCGGATCATCGGCACCCTAGGAAGCATTAAAAGATGTTTTCGATGGTTTGGTTCATCTTTCATACCACATCCTAACAAATTTCCGTCTTCTAAGAGATGTCAAGTCGAACTGATCTTGCCAAGGAAAGCTTAGCTTGCTTGTTACGACGACCTTCTTCTCCAGCCTCCACATCCAGTAGACAGTCGTCCGAGGGGTGGAACCAAGTGGAGATTCCACGTTTACGAATGCTGTCCAAGGAACTTTGGCTCGATAGTTCGGTCAAAGTCTGGGAAAACTAGCCTTTGAGGGGATAGGCTTTGCCCGTATTTCTCCCAATTCTTGGAGCTGGGGACTTAGCGACTTGGGGACGGCCCATTAGTACTTTATAGAAGGCCCGACTTGATGGTTGATGTTGGAGATGCTGGTGGACAGTGAGTGGTTTGGGGGTCTCCATGGGGTCCTCGTGGTCAAGTGCGAGTCTTTTGTAGTGAATTCCCGCTTTTCTGAATATCTTCGCTTCTTTTGGGAGATGTATTAATACCTAGGCTTCTATCCTCCCAAAGGTCCTTCTCATCCCTCTATCCTCTCCAGCTTTTCAATATTGGGTTTCTTCGAATCACGACCTGAATACGATAAAGTCCTTCACAATGGTGGCCATCCTTGCCAAGAAGGTCGCAGAGGCCAAGGTCAGTCAGTCAGTCGTCGGTCGCAACAATGCCGAAAAGAAACATGGTCTCATGGGCATGCTCGCTAATCCATATGTCTTCATGACATGTCTCTTCGCCTCTCTCGGTTGTATGATGTACGGTTATGACCAAGGAGTTATGGGTTCTATTCTGGTCATGCAGAACTTCGAAGCACACTTTCCATCACTCACAGGATCGACAATTCAAGGTTGGCTTGTCGCTGCTCTTGAACTTGGTGCTTGGGCTGGTGCACTCTTTAACGGTTACCTTGCGGATCGGATCTCTAGAAAGTACAGTATGCTTGTTGCTGTTGTGATTTTCACGATCGGTACCGGGCTACAAACAGGTGCTCAAAACCCGGCTATGCTCTTCGCTGGTCGTGTTGTTGGAGGTATTGGAATTGGAATGTTCAGCATGGTGTAAGTTCCCCCCAACTGTAATCTTGTGGTGATCAGCGCGGACGACTCGCTCAGTCATCGCTTCTGTCCTCATTGCCAAAAGGTTTATGCTGACATGCAACTTGAAGCATTCCACTATACCAAGCTGAGATCGCCCCTCCTGAGCTACGTGGTTCTCTCGTTTCGCTTCAACAATTGTCCATCACAATCGGTACCTGCATCGCCTTTTGGCTTGACTACGGAATGCATTTCGTTGGTGGATCCGACTGCAACCCAGCGGGTGTCGCCAATGGTGCTTTAGATTCAGATGGCACATTCCTTCCATACGCCGCCCATGGCCATACCTGCCTTGGCGAGAAGACTATTTCGTGGAGATTGCCACTTGCTCTTCAACTCATCCCAGCATGGATTTTGTTTTTCGGAATGTTCTTCCTTCCTTTCTCTCCTAGATGTAAGTAGTTATCCCGACCTCCAAAGCGAAGGAATACTAATTATTTTTCGTAGGGCTCATGATGAAGCACCGAGATGACGATTGCATTGCTTCTCTCTCGAAGCTCCGCCGTCTTGCTCCAGAAGATCCCCTCCTCCGCGCAGAGTACCTCGAAATCAAAGCCGCCGTCATGTTCGATGAAGAAACTGAAGCAGAATACAACGCTGAGAACAAATTCGGAGCATGGCGCGCCCTGTTCGCCGGCTCTATGCTCAAGCGTCTCGGAATAGGCTGCTGGATCATGATCTTCCAACAATTCACCGGCATCAACGCAGTCCTCTACTACGCGCCTCAAATCTTCGCCACCTTCGGCTTCACAGACGTCACAACACAACTCCTCGCAACCGGTGTCACCGGAGTCCTCCAAATCATTTTCACCCTACCGGCTGTCCTCTTCCTAGACAATTTCGGCAGAAAAACATTCTTAATCGTCGGTGCGGCAGGAATGTGTATCTGCCACGTCATCGTCGCCGCAATCGACGGCTCCTTTGAAAATTCCTGGCCAACTCACACCTCAGCAGGTTGGGCATCCATCGCATTCATCTGGCTCTTCGCCGTCAACTTCGCCTACTCCTGGGGCCCCGTTGCCTGGGTCCTAACGCAGGAAATATTCCCCAACAGTATGCGCTCCCGCGGTGTCTCAATCGTCGCATCAACCAACTGGATGTTCAATTTCGTCATCGGTCTTACGACCCGTGATATGCTTGCTAGCATGAAATACGGAACATATATCTTCTTTGCTGCTTTCTGTGCAGGTGGAGGATTATTTGTGTGGTTGTTGGTGCCGGAGACGAAAAATAAGACGTTGGAGGAGCTGGATGTTTATTTTGGTGGTGATAATAGTAGTATTGCGGCAGCAGATCGTGCGAGGATGCAGAGGATTGAGGAGAGTTTGGGGTTGGCGGGTGTGCAGAATTTGGAAGATTTGAAGAGGGAGAAGGGGTTGGGGAGTGAGGAGCATCAGGAGAATGTTGGGAACTAATCGACTAATCTCAGTCAGACGTTGATATGGACAAGAAACAAATTGGATTGTAAATAATATGACGCCGAAACGATGCTGACGAAATAAACTTGAGAAGTTTAGAGTTACAAATGAAGCAAATTCTAACATGTCAATTTCGTAACACTCTTTTCTTCGACTCCAAAACAATGCTGTTGTATCAAGGCCCTGAATCCGAATGACTTCCACGCAGATTTCGGCCCAAAAGAAACGAACCGACTCCGAAGCGCCTACATGCTTCCTTGAATCTTGGGTTTGTAAACTAATCACAATTTGTGAAGCAGAGAAGCGAGCCCCTGAAAGGCGGGGGAGATGCCCGCTGAGGGATTTCGTGTCCTTCATTCAATACCTTTCTCTCTAACGTGAGAGCAGACAGGAAGAGAAGAGCTCTCTGCTCCAGCTATGGCTACAAACAAAATATTTTGAAGGTGCAGCCCAAGATAGTGACGGCAAAAAGCCATTTTCGTGTGAATAAAGCCCCACTTTTACGTACCCCACCACTAAAATACTGCTCGCTAGGCAAACATTCAGCACAATTCACCAAAAATTACAAAAAACGAAACGCAAAAAAATGTTCGAAGAAGATCCCTCAGGCGCGAGTCGAACGCGCGACTGTGTCATCTGTTAGCAGATGTCTGAGAGCAATTTGTAGGGTTTAACGTACCATTCCGGTGAGACTGAACAATTACAGCCGGACGCCATAAACCAACTAGACGACCGAGGGATGGAATGTTAATCACTGTGTGATTGACTTGATTTGTTGCAAAATCTGCTTATTTGAGCTTATGAAGGGTTTCGTGTGGGTGTAGGGCTTGCAGAAATTTACACGGTCGCCCCACTTTGGCGGGGTGGCGGGTTAAGTTCGGGCGCGACGCTTATGGGCGCTGGAAATTTAGGAATACGTCAAAGAATTAATTCTATGCTTTTGGTTTGATTATACCCTCTATAATTATGGCGCTATCTGTGCACACGAAGTTCTCACTATTCCCTAATGTTGGATGTAAGTGACTCTTCTCGCTTATGATAAGAGCACCCGCGGAATGAGTCGTGAAGCCCAAAAACACTTCGGGAGAGAAGATATCGCAGTTTTGATAGAACTTCATGCGGTTCTGAGTATGACTTCTATTTGTTCTATTCGTTACTTGCCAGCAGGGACCCATCTCAAGCCTACTTTCTCAGGGTGATTCATTTGTAGGAGCAGTAAAATGCCACTGTCTTTAACCACCTCCATGGTTCTCGCCCTCGCCTGCGACTCACTCTCCACACCCTCCTGGACAACCTGAACCCTGTTGCCTCTGAATAACGCCACCATAGCAGCTACAAACTCAACCTGCGCGAACTTCTTGCCAGGACAAACCCTCGCACCGTCTGAGAAAGGAACGTAGGATCCTTTGACGGGTGTGAACATTGACTCTCGGTCAATTTGAGAGCCAAAACCTTCAGCAATCTTGATCCAGCGGGAAGGCCGCCAGACTTTACTATCTTCCCCCCAATAACGTGTGTGAGAATGAATCGCGTTTATATTCGGGATGACGCGGGAGAGAGGCGGGATGATGATCTCCTTCGTCCCGAGTTTGAGTGGTTGAGGTGTATTGCTGCTTTGCTTAGCTATGCCGATCAACGGATTCCAAAGGCGAAGCGTCTCCAACTTGAAGAGTGTTAGTTTTCAGGTTACATTCTTGCAATGATAGGAAACGCTATGTGAGACTTTTGGCAGGGCACTTACGAAGACCGCGAGACACCTGTTCAGCTTGGGAAAATTCTGGCTGTAGTTACCCAACCCGTTCTCATCATCCCCAACAACATGAGCAATTTCTTCAGCAATCCAGTCTTGCACTTGTGGATTTGCAGCAAGAAGGTATAAAGCCCAATGGAGGGTAGTTGCAGTAGTATCGTGCCCTGCAAAGTTGTAGACGAAGATATTTCCATAGATCTCTTCTTCTGTCAAACCCTTCGAGGTTCTCCCTTCTTTACTAACACCCGTCTGCTGGGAGACTTCTTCTGATGCCCGAATCAGCGAATTTGTGATTGTCGCGTTTCCAGGATTGCCGCTTGCAATTGCCACTTTTTCGTCGTTCAGAAGTTCTGTCATGTAGAACTTGAAATCAACTGTTGCCTGCCCTAATCGTCTCAGCATCTTGGGCATCCAGTTCTTTTTCAACATCTCAGGCCCAAACACCAAAATAAGAAGAGCATTTTCGAGGATCAAACACAACGAATCTTTATAGTTGAATTCGTGGCCTGGCTTCGGTGGCTCTGCACCCTTCTGGAACGAGTACGATTTTCCAAATCCAGCTCCTGATAAGACGTGCAAGGCGAAGGTTTTGAAGTCTTTCGCGGTTGCTCGTAATGGCATCTTGTTTGCTTTCCAGACTGTGAGAAGCTCTGAGCCTTGCCGAAGAGATTCTCGCCAAACTAGGCTGTTGTTCTGTTCGTTGAAAGGTGCAGAGGTAATTTTCCTCTGACGCTGCCAGTCTGCACCATTGGCCTAATAGGTTCGTCAGCTTCCGATATTCTCAATCATCAAGTGCGGGCTGACCGTAGAGATGTTCGGACCAAACACATCTAGCATGGCTACATCATGTTCTTAGCTCAAGAAACTCAAATTTCTTGGTGGAATTTGTGCATACCAAGCATCTCAGGCGGTCGATAGAAATCATCCCTTCTTCGAAAAAGGTCATTGAATGCATCCGCATTGCAAATATGAACCCAATTATGACCAGGCGTTACAAGCACCAAAGCATCTTCGTTACTCTCTTCGAACGGCCTGTTTTTCTCTGGATATTCCCATCCTACCCGCCAAAATCTTATTGCGTCGAAATCTCCGAAAATTCTTCGTATGACAGGGAGAATGTAGGGTGAAGTCAATGCCCAGATAGGATTGTCCGGGCTGACTGGAGTGTAAACGATGGGAATGCCTATTTTGCGAGCAATTTGATAGTTGAGGTAAAAGCAGTATGCGCTATGGAGAGCGAACGTTAATGGTGGCAGAATTAACGCTGCTAAAAGAACTGATATCGCCATTTCTTGAAACGTAGAAAAATTATGGCCTTCGCTTTGTATCTTCCAGAAATAAAAGTGAAGGAGAAAGGGCGAGCATTGTGGCCCTCTCTGGTGACAGTTCAGTCCACCAACAACTTCGAGGCTGGTTGCGGCGCAGTTTTGTTGGTTCTGTCGGTTGGAGGCATCTGGGTTGTATCATTGATCAGGGTGTTCAGGCTGTTCATGCGTTGGTTGGTACACAAGTGCGCTCTCTTTTACAGGGTTCCTGGCACAGTAATGCACCTCATATTAGCGCAAGCATTGGGAACAGGGGTGCAATTGCCGGACGAGTAGCGATCACGCCACAATATATCCTTGTTGTTCATCATGTTTCCATATGAACACCATCTGGTCATGATTTGCGGCGAACACCACCAAACGCTGCCTGTACAACAATACTATCTTTCAGGAATTACTTGTCTCGTCAACTAAATTTAACTTCATCCCACGGCTTGTTTGGGCACCATGGCAAGGTTTTGTCATCTTGCAATTCGCAACTGAATTCCGAGTAGATTAATAAGATCCAGTCATTGACAAAGGTAAAATAGAACCTTATTTTATCAAGTCCAGATATCACCTCCCATAAACCGTTATTTTCTTCATTACAAATTGTGATACTCGGCAGATTTCCTCACATTGATAATGACATCCATATTTTCCATACAAGCTGTTGTTCCTGTGGATGGTTTAGTTTCATCCAGTTTTGGAAAGGTTTGCGCCTTGCATCCTTTCCCTTTTCCAGGAATTGGTAAGTGAGGTAGGTCAATATCGTAGCGATGGAAAAACGTCACCACAAAGCCGAAGACTTGCTGTCTTACGAGAAACCTTCCTGGGCAGTAACTGACGCCTCCACCAAATGGTCTGAAGGATGGATGATTTCCTAGTGTTTTATCTTTCAAAAATCGTTCAGGGTCGAATAAATGGCTGTTTTCTCCCCAGGCAGCATGGTCGAAGTGAAGTTGCCGAAATGGGATAACTAGTGTGTTTCCAGGTCGGAGAACTTTGCCATTGATGTGCGTTTCCTTTTCAACTTGACGCACACCCAAGGCTCCGTTTATTGTGCGTAAGACCTCCAGAAAGAAAGCTTCCAGCCGGGGACATTTTTCGAGCAGGTATTGGAGATCAAGTTCGCCGTCTCTGAAAGCAGGTCGCGTTTCTTCCTTCACTCTTTCAAGCAGGTCGGGGTGGAAGACAAGATATGTCGTCATCCAGAACAAAGTGTTCACTGCATTAGAGCCAGCACTATTCTTTTTGTTAGTTTTGTAGATTTTGAAGTCCGAAATGATGAGATATATCTTTCCAGAGAACATTGTAGGGACAGTACTTACGCCCAGTACACCAGCAGAAGCAAAGAAGCTCTGTCGTCCTCAGATAGGCCAGCTTGCTCTTGAGCAGCTATAATATTTTGCATTCCCCACATTGCGTCACTGCGTTGTTCCCTTGGGACTTTGATGTATTTCTTGAACGCATCCTGGATTTTGTGACGGGCTAAAGCCAATTTCGGGGCCATGAACTCAGGATATCGAAACAGTAACATCCATGCATCGTCATTGAACCGTATCATATGCTCCGTCACACTCGGTTCAATTTGGTAAAGAACATCCCCAAACATGTATTCGGTGATCATATCGATTATCTTCCCGCGACAAAATGTCTTGAGGGATAGTTGTATTTCTGATGGGGAGATATCCTGTATAGCTGGGCCAACGAGCTTTTCCCAAAGTAAGCTTTTGGAAATGTGACGATTAACTTTGCATCCAAGTTCAGTGAGCTTTGGACCAGGAAGTAGTTGCCTCTGGTACATTTCCTCGGTAAAATGTACGTGCGACTTGTGGTTTGGATTGATGTCATTGTCTTCAAAATAAGATGAATCCCCAGGCTTAGGTTCGTGCCAGACTTTCTGAAGGCCAGAATGATCGAGACCAAATGCTGACATAAGTTGTCCCATGTAGTAATCCCAAGAAAGGGTGGTTGTATTTCGATACGCTGTTGTCACGTCCTCTGGAGAAGTGAGAATGTAGAACCTGATTCCAATAAGTGTTATTGCAAAGGGCTCCAGGCTATGTTTGTTAAATTTCCTGGAATCAAATCAGCATAAATAGTAGGTACGTTCTCATTGAGTGCTCTTACGTTCCGCGTTGAATAGCTTTCTCAACATTTGTAAAAAACGCAATGGTATGACCTAAGTCCATTAGAGACAACTTTAAGACGAAGACTGTGCGTCGAATTACCTAATCCTGTAATTTGTTAGAGCTTTCTTTGGTCTTAGGAACTAGAAGATTCATACCAGGAACCAGATATGGAACCTCTCGAGGCTCATTTGGACGCAGTAAAGGCAAAATTGTGAAAGACCATATTCTCCAGGCAAGCCATGTAATGGTGCTCGCCAATAGTAAAAGACTGAGACTTGAAGGAAGAATCTCAAGTCTCTTGGCCAACCACTTCAACGTTTCTTGCAACATTTTTGTTGAGTAGATTCTCTCTGTCTAGGTAATAGCCTTGAGGAGAGGAGATTGAAGTTAGATATGTCTTATTTTGAGAGTGGTGTCACGCAATCGTACAATTAAGGCCGCCCCCTTGCATTTTCAGGCTCACACGATGTGCTCTAAGTCCAACTTCATGAACACTTTCTATTCAGTTCAAAAATAATCCGAGAGGATCCTTCATGCTTAGCAGACATTTAGCCAACTTGAGGTATGTGCTCCTGGGGCAAGGTACGTTGTGTTCCAACGTCGATCCTGTTGTTAAAGATAACGAATGTGACTGAAGGATAGCTACTTCCCCCATTGCCGGTGGATCCTTGAACGTAGCCCCTACAAAGCCAAACCCTAGTCAAGCCAGATTTATCATCTATTCAGATATTGGACTGTATTCTGTTGTTTTGGAGATGGTGCCCAAGATGTTCAAGGCGATATCTTGGGTGAAATTATTGTTGACAGAGACTAGCTCGATGGTCGATCGCTCTGATCCACCTGGGCTTTTTCCGTAACACCAATCAGGGGCTCACCTTCTTCGTTTTCTATTCAAATCGCAAGGTATGAGCAGATCTTTCATGTATGCCCCGGTGTTGGGAGTACTTTCAAGCTCGTAATTTGGAGGAGAAAGTCGGCTCGGTTGACAAAACCTTGCGTTTCAGCCTTTCCCGGATAGCTTCTAAGGGACGAACATCTACTTTGGAACAACGATCTGTTGCTGCAGCATTCCACGTAGATGGTACAGCCGATATTACGGATGAGTTCATCGTTATGTGGCTTCGGTGAGCGACTTTCACTTACGAGCTGGAAACAGGGGTCGTCGCTCAAGCATAGTTAAGGGAGTGTGCTGTGCCACAACTTCAGCCGGTGGATTTCGAGTCCGATCTGATCACAACTGCATGAATACCAACCACATGGATCGGTTGAACCAATCGGGGGATAATACGAGACTCAGCAGAGTGTTCTCCGACATCATTACCAGGTTTCCACGATATTGCGTTTGTTAGCTACCAAATGGGCAGAACTTGGTCCCTGGATTTTTTTGCCGCGCACAATCAGTGTCCATGGACATTACACTACATCCAAATTTGAGGAATAAGGACGAATCATAGTGAGGTCAAAATTGATTGCAGGTAAGCGCGACATTTATCCAAACCACCAGGCCACTCACCGAGCCGCACGATCCGTTCCGCAACGCCACCAACCGGCAGTACACGTTCGAGTATCGCCGTTTCTGCACTGCAACATTGTATATCAAGCCGAAGGAATGCAAGGTAGGGGCAAGAAAAATTCCGCATTAGCTCTGGTCATCCTGCGTTGTGGATGGAGCAAAATTTGGAAGTCAAAATGACCGTTTACACAAGTTACACAGCATCGAGTGTGCCACTTTAGGACTGATTGAAGCTCGTTTTCTCTTTCAAGGTATTAATCAAATATATCCGCTACGCCTCAGTATTCCGTGTAGGATACTGTAGGTGTTGGTTCATCCGGCTTGGCAGGAAAGCTGTGTGGGGTTCGTACGCGATCTGGGGAGTGGTGTCAGGCTCCACTCGAAATGTCCTCGAAAGCTTGTGAAACTCAGCCTCGCTTACCACCGGAATCTGCGAAAGCCCATTCCTCAATGTTTTGAGATCTTGTGATAAGTCTTTCTCCTTTGATTTGAAGGAAACAGCCATGACAACACACGAAGTCGAGCCTGTCGACGAGAAGCGATCCCAAGAAAGCCATGGCCCTGCTAACACGATCAATGAAATCCTTGCTAGGGAGACTATAGGCGAATCAATACCTTCAGAATTGGCACCGGAGTTGATGGACGAAGCCACGGCTTCCGACCGATTCTTACACGGCTGGAGACTTGGAATCGTGATTACTTCCCTGACGCTCGGTATCTTTCTCATCGCACTAGACACTACAATTATTGGAGTTGCCATTCCTAGGATTACGTCAGATTTCCACGACTTGAACGATATTTCATGGTTTGGCAGTGCTTATCTGTTAACGGTAACAGCCTTTCAACCATCATTTGGGACTTTATACAAGTTTTTCAACGCTAAATGGATCTATTTGATCGCTATTCTGACTTTCGAAGGTAACATAACAACAATCTCAGAGGTTCTGTGTCAGGAAAAGCTGCTAACAAGAATCAGTGGGATCCATTCTCTGCGCAGCTGCTCCTAATCCGGTAGTCTTCATTTTGGGACGTGCAATTGCTGGATTAGGTGCAGCTGGAATATATCAAGGAGCATTAAATTTAGTCGGATACACTGTGGTTCTGGAGGAACGTCCCATGTACTTTGGAATTGTGGTCAGCGCGTTTGCCGTAAGTGCTTGCATTGGCCCTATTCTAGGCGGGGCTTTGACCGATCACGCAACATGGAGATGGTGCTTTTGGATGTAAGTTATCTCCTAAAATTCACCTAGCCTCCAATATTTGAGAGGCAGCACTAACTTAAGAAAGAAACGTTCCCATTGGTGCCTGTGTTTTGGCTGTTGTAATTTGCTTCCTGAATGATGGTGTCGCGAATCAGAACAATGCCAAATCGCCTTTCAAGACGAAGTTGAAGTATTTCGATGGCATTGGAACAGTTACTTTTATCGGGAGTATTTGCTGCTTATTGCTAGGACTACAATGGGGAGGGCAGACATATCCTTGGAAGTCCTCAAAAATTATTGGTTTGTTCATAGGTTTTGGTTTACTATTCGGATTGTTCACTTTTGTGCAGTGGAAACGAGGAGAGTATGCAACAATTCCTTTGCGAATTATTAGGCAACGGTCTGTCGCGATGGTGGTTTGTTTGCTATTCTTCAGCGGTATATCTTTGATTACGGTATGCAGCCACCTTTTCGTCTCATGACAAGCAGATAGAACTAACTTTCCTTTGACACTTAGTTCACCTACTATATCCCCATCTATTTTCAGTCTGTTCGAGGACTTTCGGCAACCGCAAGTGGAATCCGTTTCATAGCTCTAATTATACCACAAATGTTTTCATTGATCGTTGCCGGAATCGTGGCTACAAAATGGGGATACTATGTGAGTCGCTTGTATAACTAGCTCGCCGTCACAAAAGCACACTGACATAACCAAGGCTCCATATATAATGACTGGTACAGTCGTTTGCACAATTGGCTGTGGTTTGATTACCACAATAGGGGTTGGTACTCGCACAACAATTTGGGCAACCTACGAGGCGATTATTGGTATTGGTCTGGGAGCTTCGTTGCAGCTACCATACACTGCACTACAGCTTGTATTGAGGTATATTGTCCATTTCGCATGCTTGAGGCCTAAAGCTAATTTTGTTTAGTGAAAACGATCTTCCTACGGGCAACGGTAAGCGAAGCCTTGTAAATTCAACGTAGAGAACTAAAGCGTATTTGTTCAGCCGTAGCCGTGTTCGCCTCGCAACTCGGAAGGTATGGCATTTCTCGCCCGAAATTTGACCTTTGTAGACTTTTGCTAAAATCTAGGCAGTGCCCTTGCATTATCCATCAGTCAAACATTATTATTGACAAACCTCCAAACCAACATTCCTCGTCTCGTGCCGTCGGTCTCACCTGCCGCAGTCATAAGTGCTGGTGCAGCAAACCTTCGTCTTTTGGCCAGTGATGAGAAGACTCTGGACGCAATTCGAGGAGCATGGGCCGTGGCAGTGCGAAGCGTGTTCATACTTGCCTTAGCTGCTTCTGCGATATCCGTTCCATTTTCGTTCTTCTTAGAACACTTAAATGTTCATGTTGTGGCAAGGGAAAGAAAACAGGCGGGGGCACAAATTGAAGGGGAGCAGAGCACAGAATAGCCCTAGAACCGGCGTCAGGGTACAGTGCCACTTGGAATTGACTTCGAACATTGTCGAACTTTTGAGTTGTAGATTTATGTACACGCAATTTATTAATGTCAAGAAATGGAAGATAAAGTTTTGATTTTCTACATGTAGAGCCTCCCAATTTACCACCTTACAACGCGACCACGAGCTCCTGATCCTTTCACTTTTAATTAGAACTTTCCCTTTCAAACCACAACAACCGTAGTCTCCTGGTGGCAGTACAGCATCGCCAGCTAGTAATTATTAGATAAAGGGGTTCTCTCGTGCAAATGCGCATCTACCTACCGCTGCCAAGAGCCATACGTCTGAAGGAGGTTAACATCATTTATTTAACATTCAACACTTCAACTTACAGTCATCCCAATTGATTGTTTCGAAGCTTATACCATTTGTAAAGAATTTTACGCTCAATTTTATGGCAAACAAAAGTAGGAATACTTTTTGGGGTGTTGAATTGCGTTGTGAGATGGGAAGTGGTGACAGAAGCATTTTAGCGAGTTCAAAGATATCGAATGTAAAGGAGGCTCCAGGTCTCTGGAACTAGTCAAATGAATGAAGTGATGATGAATTTCAAATTTTCTCCAACTTCCACTGTTTTTAATCTGCAAATCAAGAGGGGAATCAGGAGTATTTGTTACAGCTACCCCGTACGAAACAAGAATCGAAGAGATATTTGGAAGGACTTAGTTGGGGTCATTTTAATAAGTTAGCTATGTATGAATAATGCTTGGCTACTGGCATCAACTTCAGAGGTTCTATTTCGAGCGTAGAATTTAGATGAAATCACGGCGCAGCATTTTTTTATAGGCGAAGCTTGCTTTGCTAACTAATTTCCATGATCTCAAGGGATCGTTGAGAAAATGACAATTCAGCTGCGATTACCCCACGAATTCACTTTTCGAGTTTTTGTGCGTAAGATAGCAAAAGTCCTGCATCACATATGCCGTGACTTCGTAATGCCGGTAAAATACGAGCTCGGAAAGACTGCTTGGTCCAGGCGAACTGGAGACCAGTAGCTTACCATTTGGGGGCTACTTTTGTTGGAAGTTTCTGCGAGCATCTTTTGATTCGACAGTTCAACCAACCTCGGTTCTCGATATAACCCACAAATTTCTAGTCAGTACATACAGCATATCAGCGGTATCAGCGGTGAGAACCATGATGATCTATCAGTTACTAGTTGAGTGCGTACAGGCCGCACACCCATGATTGTGCAGAAATCTGTAATAATTATTGCCTACACCACACCACGGGGAGAAAATGTTTTCTAAAGTATGTGCATGCATCCAACGTGAGCCATCCACGGATGATGTGCAGGCGCCTGCGTTCCTTCCGGAGGCAAGGTAATAGATTGCGGAGTTGATCCACTTCCGCGAACTTATGGATTGTAAATAATATGGGCACACTTATACATTCCATGCCTGCAACACACTTCCGAATTTCATTTGAAACCAACATACATTTCCACCCTCGTTGGCTGCCACTGTTCAGACTTTCTGAGGGATACAAATGACCTTGAGAAAGGAGCCTCTAAGCCTCCTTCCGCACGTACAAGGTACAGAAACTCTCACTGGTCTACATGAAGAACGGTGCAGTTGGAAGTTTCCTGTGATCCTCTGCAACCTCGCTTTTTTGCCTCTTGGCATTTATTGCTTTCACTTCCCATGCAGGATAGACGGAAAGGAGCCAACGGCAATTACGACGATTTCTTGGTCGCAATATCCACACCCCCAATTGTGACTTTTGGGGATCCTTCTGCTTTGTGAAATTGTTGGTAGCAAGAACGTTCCACTCTCGTCTTCAAGACCCAGAGCAGAAATCTTTCTAGTTTTTGACACAACAAGGACTCGTTGGGCCGCTCACGCAACTGCGTTATTTACGATAATTCAGCAACTCTACTATTGACTCTCCTTCACTTCACCATGGCTTCAGCTCCAGTAATTGGTGGTGCGATTCCTCAACCTTCCATAGTGAAGGAGTCTGTCTTCATGGTAAGCTTTTTTTGCCCCTTGAGAATTACTCAAGCCTAACATTTCATAGGGTGTCATCTGGGCAGGAATGATTGTCTCGTTCCTGTTCCTCTGCTTTCGATTTTACACTCGTATTCGCCGCTTTGGTCGATTCTGGATGGATGATGTGTTTGTCCTCTTCGGATGGCTGATGGTTTTTACCACCACATTGCTTTGGCACTTCACGGCACACAAAATGTTCATGAGCACCGCAGTTGCTAGTGGACAAGTTTCGTTTTTTGACGATCCAACCTTCATCGAGGATACGGAATACTACCTGAAACGCTCAATTGGCATTATCATCTTGTTTTACACAAGTCTCGCTTGTATCAAAATCTCGTTCCTGCTATTCTTCAAGAGATTACTTGGTGGTGTTTACATCAAAACACTCAACTTTTACTGGTGGACCATCTTTGGAATCACAATCGCGACCTGGATTGCTTGTTGTGCCGATATTGAGTTCAAGTGTCTAGCTTCTCCTCTTCCCGAGATCAACGCAGTCTGTACCCAAGACTGGTCCATCAACTTTCAGCGCGCGACTTTAATCGCAAATTGTGTAATGGATGTTATCACGGACGCATTGAGTTAGTATTACCACATATCCAGTCTTCGGAATCATGCTAAATGTAGGTTAGTAATGACTATTCCGATTGCAATTCTATGGAATGTTCGTATAAGCTGGAAGAAAAAGCTGGCTTTGGCAGGCTTATTCTGTTTAACGATTATTACAATCTCGTTTTCTATAATCCGCGTCGCAGTTGTGAGCTCAGCTAGCAAACTACCTGATATCAGTTGGTTGTATCTTTGGAGCTCAATAGAACCTCCGATTGGTAAGTAGCTCTTCTAAAACTTGTTCTTCCTCCATGTAATAACATTAATAGCTGTTATTGTCTCCTGCTTGGCATCGTTCCGAACTCTCTTCGTCAAAAATGAAGCGCCGCCCCCAACAACTGGTGGTTATTTCAGATCTGGGGAGGAATCTTTCCTGAAAAGAATGCTAAACAGTGGGAAGAAAAGCGCAAGTATTGCAATGAGCAATTTATCTGGTAAAGCAGAACTGCCAGATAGGAATTATCAAGATCCAGAGAATAATTGTTCCAGGACCACTTCTGGAGAACAAATTCTACATCGGGAAACTGTGTAACTAAATCAAGCTGCATGAACTCTTCGACTTCCAATTATTTTATTTTAAGACTTGTACGCATCATGAAATCACGAGGTTGAATTGGGATCACATTTGTATTGCTTTGATCAGTAGTTTAGTAGTAGTTCAATATCATGACTGTTAATATGAACTATGCAATAGGTGCAGTGAGCTCAGAAGCTCCTCGCTGTTCAAATCTCGGCACATCTTTCTTGGCAAAAAGTGACGATTGAAGCTACCTTCATCCTGTCTTACTAATTTCATCTAGTGTGGGTATTCCTCGATAAGGCCCCCACTTCCTCGCCGTGTACTTTGTATATCGGCGCCAAGTGTCTACAAGATCGCAGATACAGGTTGCTGCTGTTTCGAATGAGAACCCTTGACTTGTGCCACAGGGCTGTGATCGCCCACCTAATTAATGCCCGATGGGCCTCATGTCCTCTTTCGGAAAGTGGCAGTATACTTCTTACTCCGGAGTACAACATGGAGAAAATACATTGATACCATGGCAGAAGTAGCATCCAGCCTTCAATGCTACATAATTCTACAGGTAGAGCCGGGCTTGGGATTCTTCTACGGCACAATCTTTTGCCGCAACCGATCGTGAAGAACAGCCCATCATTGCAGAACCCTGCAATAAACCAACACGGGGATCTGTGGTTCTGCATGTGGCCCCATGGATCTTTCTTGGAGATCAGACATGCACAGTGGTGTTGGGTTAACTTGGTCATTCGCCCCCAAGCAATACGACTTCCGGTGCATGGCATCTTGTTGGTGATGACTTGGAATATATATCCTTGATGCTTTGAACCCACTTGAGTTGGAAGCCGGTTCTGGAATCCCCAAGTCGCCACGGATGCTCATATTCACAACCAAGGTGCTTAAAATTTAACGCTTCTAGCAAACTTTTTCACTTCAACTTCTTAGATTCTTTGGACTGCAGCCATTTGACACTTTTTCTTGTGTTAGCTATTCCATCAAAACGGTGGCGGGACCTTTTCACTTGCGATTCTCATTTCTTCTCAGCAAAAATGCAATGTGGAAATATATGGAAGCCTTCTCTATTTTCCTGAGACTTTATGGCGTGCAATGCCTGTTGATGGTGCTTTTTTTGTCCCACATTACAAGAGCGATAGCAATCCTCTTCTTTCGGAGACCGGTAAAGCGATTTTCAATCTGCACAACAAAACTTGAGCTGACGAGCCGAAGCGAAATGTAATGATCATTTCAAGGCCAACCATTTTCGGGCGCTATATCAGTGCTTGGGAAAGTACATTCAAGACCGGAAATCTCATCGACAAGGGGTACAAAAAGGTTAGTTTTTTCTAGGAATTATCATTATAGAATTGACCAATAGAGTGCAGGCCAAAGGAAAACCATTTATCATTCCGTTGCGAGAGCGCTATCTATTGCTTGTTTCATCTAAGGACCAAACGGATGAGCTCAGAAATGCTTCAATCCACAAACTGTCGATTCGTGGTGTGATGCACGATGCTAGTGATCTCGATCAAAGTAAGGATTTTGGCAACTAACAGAAACACAGAAACTCAGGCCCAAATACATACTTCCTGGCTCGAGCGAGAATGTAATAGCCCGGAATACATTCAAATCGCGCTCAGAGGCGAGTTTACCACTCATACATTCAATAATCATCAAAACTGTTAGCAATGCTTTTGAAAAGGCCATGGTTGGTAAATCTATGGGCGAAGGTATTTCTCAGGCCCGGGGAGATGAATTCCTCGTTTGTAGCTAATAATGTGCAAAGGTTGGAAGAAGCTGTCGTTGTGCGCCTTTTCAAATAAAGTTTCAATACGTTTGATCAATCTGGCTATTGCTGGAGAGGTTTTTGGTAAGTGATAGCCACTCGCAAATGATGTGAAATCCAACTAATGACTTTGAGCAAACGATACCGAATATACAAGAGCCTCGATGAATTTCGTATGGGATTCCACGATAACTTTGGGGATTTTTGGCTATGTACCTAAATTCATGCATAGGTAACTCCTCCAGAGAATATTTCTGAGATGAGAATTATTGACGATTGCGAATAGACCTATCAGTTTTTTCACGATGAACTGGAGTGGTGGTAGATCAACAATGACAAAGTTTCTCACAGCCGAAGTTGGTCGGAGAATGGAAGTAGATTATTGCAAGAAACTTCCTCATGTAAGCCTTTTCAGTTCTCAGTTTTGCTTATTGCATGTGTTGACTCCGATTACAGAATGACTTCCTACAATGGGTTATCCAAACTGCTGGGCATGTAAGTCAAGAAAACATCGTGCGCCAAGTAATGATCATGACACTTGGTGCCATCCATCAACAACCAATGGTGAATTCCCGACTTTTCCCGAGAATAACCACAAAAGTCTGATTGGGAACAGTTGTTAGCCGCTGTATTCCACAGGTTATGTCTCCAACCAGAATGCGTTGAGAGGCTACGAGAAGAAATCAAGTCTACAAAAGGCGACGAGTTCAAACCGCAAGAGAAAGAGATGCCATATCTCGATAGCTTTCTGAAAGAAGTTGCAAGATTAAGCCCATTGACAGACTGTAAGTCTTTCCAATTCAGCGCATCGCAAACTTAGCAATTCTGACAATCTGTATAGTTGCACTGCCCCGAAAAGTGATATCGCCATTCACATTCTCAGACGGCACCCATGTTCCAACAGGAAATTGGGTCGGGACACCACATCTCCAAACAATGACAGACCACGAGTTTTATTCCAATCCCCACACTTTCGACGGCTTCCGCTTTGTAAGTGAAAAGGATGGTACATCACGTACACGATTCACAGATGTTACCCCTGAATATCCATTTTGGGGTCACTCAAAATCAGCTTGGTACGTTCAAATCTCTCGAATTCCTCAATTTTAAAAACAGGTTCTATTGAAATTTACTGATTTGTGTGACCATCAATAGTCCAGCTCGCGCATTTGTAGTACTTGCTGTGAAGATATGCACGATTAAATTGTTAGAAGAATATGATTTCAAAGCAGTAGACCAGAACATTCCAGAAACCTTGTCATATGAAGGTGTCAGGATGCCACATCCTCTCCTCAAGATAGCAATTCGGAAGTGCAATATATAAGGAAAATATTTGTGTAAAAATATGTTATGAAGCTGAATTAGATTGTTGAAAAATCAATTATTCCAACAGGACGGACTTCTAAAAGTCTCTGGTCCTGGGCGACTTGTCAAGTCATTATGATTAATCAATCACATCACCCCTATATGCAAAAACAAACCCCTTAAAAGTAAGAACTCCTCTGGAAACACATTCTTAGCTGTGTTTGGGAGGTACTGTAGGGTGGGGTAATGCGGGGTAGCGAAGCCTAAAATTCGCAACATTTGGTTTCTCTCAAATAATTTGTATGACATCGTCCACCAATGTATTCTGTTTCCTTCTTGAAACAAATTGCGTGATGCAAAGATTTGAGTTGTGTAAGTAAAAGGCAGGTACCTTGATTTCCGGTTTGGTAAGATATGATGCCTTGGATCTGTTCCGAGTCGTTCACCAATTGTCGAATTGACCAAAAAGGCTCGATTTTCGCTAATTTTACATACAAAATTCGTCTGTGCAGGAACTTTCATTTTTACCTTCACGAAAAACTACTATTTTAGCTTTTACTCAGCCTACTTTCTAAATAGAAATTATGAAAAATAAATGGCTTATCTCTAAGTATAGATCTACTAGTTTTAAGGAGATCGCACTTACTAGGAAGTGTGACTTTTGGTCTTACGTAAACGGACTTATTCCTCGGAGAAGCACGAATCGAACAGCCATAGATGTCCAGCATCTTCCACCTCAAGAACAATAACAGCAAATTGGCAGTAAAACATCGACTTGTTGTGTGCTGCTATCAATGTGTGTCCTTGACTTCATCCTTTGGCGGTGAGTTCCAGGACTTTGACGCCCTTCACTTGGTGGGGTGAGGGGCCGCACGAGCGACCTGTCATTGAGCCTTCCACTGTTTCTTCCCTGGTGTGAAGAAATCATTCGGGCACCAGTTGTCAGAACAATTTTGTTCTCCGCCCTCTCATATTCAGGGAGAAAGGGCTCGTTTGCCAAGAACTCCTACATGAGAGCCTCGAGTGAGGCATGGAAAGAGTAGAATCGCTTCCATGCATAGCGAGGAAGGTGCAGAGGAACAAGGCTCTGGTGGAGGGCGGCAAAATTGGTGTGGGTTGGAGGATGGGGTTTGGTGCGACGCGGATATCCCACCCCAAATCTAATATGTTTTAAGTCTATGACTTCTACTTCAGAAGTTTTTCTCGTTCCATTTCTTCGTTGTACAGTCAACCACACCATATCCTCATCATCGGTGATTCCAGCTCGCCAGCTCCTACTGGTTAGTTTGTCACCGCTGTGTTGACTTTTCACGACTTTGCTGATCCCGCACAGTTCTACCGGCAATAACCGATATCCCTGCCCAAATCCCACCCCGCCTCAAATCCCAGGAACACAGAATGTCAGACTTTTTATAATTAGGAATAGATTAAATCAACCACAAATTCAAATTTTGTAAAATTAAGGAACTAAAGACTTTTATAATTGATATAATGGAAATATGAGTTATAATTATTTTATGAATCGTTGAGGTCGCCTGATCGCGCGCCCTGAGCGACTCTCTTACACTACCTCCTCCACAAGCTCAGGCTTAACTGTGGGAGTAATAGGCTTCTTAATCTTTTTCTATAGAGCTTCTTTTGGTGTTAAAACGGCCTTCTTTAGCTTAGGCATATAAACTGTTGTTTTTTTACTTTTAGTGTTGTGATTTTGACCTTCTTTAGAGTGGCCTTTCTTGGTGCAGGTGGCGCCGGCGTCACTAATAGCAACTCCTTTGCCAATTAAGCTTTAGCGGCCTTATCCTCCTTCTCTTACTAAAGTTGTTTTTTCTTAAGGGCATTTGTAGCTTGTTAGATTTGTTGCTCCTCCTTTATATACTCCTCTGCCTCTAATTCTGCTTCTTTTATAGCCTGGTATTCCCTTGCACATACTACCTTTACTAGAGAATATATTTTAACCCCCTTAGACACTTTACCTACAAGATTAAGTCTCTTTCCCTTCTTCTGCTTCTTTTGCTTAAGTATAATTGCTTGTTGGAGGTTATGATTCTTATACTAAAGGATAGAGACTTGTAAAAAGAGTGTCTCTGTTGACCTAAAGATTCTCTTAATCTTGAGTTGTGTAGGGCTTTGTGCAAATGCTTACTTAAAGTGTCAAATTGACTTGGCTAATTTTGGGGTTTAGAGCTAATAAGAAGGCTCTACTTTTAGTACTAGAATTGTTACCTTAGAGATTATAATTAAACCGTCGACTAGCCAGATTCTAGGCTTTTAAAATGTATGTTAGATATTAACAACTATAAACGCCTCTTCCTACGCGCGCCAAAATATAGGATAGAACATTTGTTTTTATAAGGGTTCCTACTAAAGTGTGTGATCAAAGCAGGAAGCCTGGGTAAAACCGTCTTTGAATTTGATAAAGAGAAAAGAGAAAGTAGCTATCAACTAAGGGTTATATATACATCCTTAAACCAGCCCCTAAATAAAGGGGAAGAAAGGGGGGGAAAAGGGGGAAATTAGGTGGCTTGTGCTTAGTGAGACATAAAAAAGGAGAACCCTGTAAGTGGCAAAGCGCGGAGATTAAATAATAATAAGGGGTGTCTAAGCACGCCTGTTAAGGCTGGGGGCCTGGGCACGCCTGGCTTACCCTGTGCCGAGGTTAGGAGCCTGGGCACGCCTGGCTCACCCTGTGCCGAGGTTGGGAGCCTGGGCACGCCTGGCTTACCCTGTACTAAGGTTGTACTTAGTTTGTCAATAGCATAGCTGAGCCAAATAAGGGAGTAGCCCATAACAGTTTTGACATTAATACTAGTCCTCTGCTTTTTGTTATAAGATCATTTAGCTTATTAGAAAAGAAGGTAGAGAGTAGAAGGAAAAGGCCTATATCAAGCGGCTAAAGGCAATGAGTACTGTAAGGCAGGAGAATTATAATAATAATCTAGTACTTATCTGCCTAATTAATAAACTCTATATTAACATGGCTTAAATGGCCATTAACTAATAGTAGTTGTTATGCTTATAGTAATGCTGGTTTTGTATGATACTCAAATACCTCCTCTAGTCATTTTATGCCTATCTTATTAGAACTCTATCCATTCTCTATCGCCGCAAAGTATATATCAGAATCCTCTATAACTTCCTTAACCTAGCTACTCTATAGATCCTTTAAAGCGCCTTTATATATTAAAAGAGGTGGTATTGCCGTTCTGATCACAGACATACAGGCAAGGAGGGAGATAAATTTATAACAGCCATCCTACTTGTTTTTTGTAACCTGACCGGAGTTATATGCTTTGTATGTTATAATATGCTTTATAAAGCGTCCAAAGCCAATTAGGAACCCTTTTTTATTAAAGTTATAAAGGTTGTTAGTGGTGATATTATATTTTTTTAATAACTTAGGCTAACTGTAATAAATCATTATACTATTAGCCTTAGAACTTAAGACATCACAAATAGAATCACAAGACTACTTATAAGCATAAAAAAGAGTGTAAAGGGTAGGGCATATTTAGCAACAACATAAAGGTTATCAATATTCTATAAATACAGGCTCTTTAGCCTATGCTTATAGCGCTTGACAAATCGCAAGGTCCAGTTTTTCCCTATAGGCCCTCCACAAAGCTCCTCTACTAAATTTTGCACAATAGAACTTGTTAGAGGCATCTGCCGATCTGTCAGCTTATTAATATAAGAGATTAAAACCTCTTCTTGATCATTAGTAAGGCATTGTTGATAAAAGCTACTAGCATCGCGTTTGGACTTGGTCAGGCCACAAATGCGCTTAGAAATGGTCATATGGTCAACGTTATACTTTTTTGCTGTTATAGCATAATCTTTGATCTCTTCTAATCGAATAGCTTTAATCGCGGCCTCAATCTAAGCTGATTTGTCTGCTCTAGCCATTTTTTAATTTGTGGTGTTAGAAAAATTTGATGCTTGCTAGAGTGGGATTTGAGGCGGGGTGGGATTTGGGCAGGGATATCGGTTATCTTAACAGTAAACAAACACAGAAAGTTGACAGATCTTGCGCTTCAGCACTCGCGTCTAAGTCCTTGTTATTATTTAGTGGTTGACCATGTGTTGCTTCTACTGCTATAATAACATTTTGTATATTTTGTCTTTTAAATAACATCTTATATGCCAAAGTAAAAGAATCTAGAAATAACTATAGGAGGCCCTAGATATAAGCAGAGAGTGATAGTGTAGTGGGGTTTTGTTAGAATGTGATGTCTTCTAGCTCTGCAATATTAATGCAATCACTAGAATCACAGGCAGAACTTAGTAGGGTAAATCAAATAAAATTGTCAACTATACAGAATAAACTATAAGGGCATTCAGGCCACATATTATAAAAGTGCTAAATCTATTTGTATTACTTAACAGAGTGATACTAGGTTCTAGGAGAAGGCACCCTTTTAAGAGGGAGATAAATGTTGCATCTAGTCAAGTTTTTAAAGGTAAAGTAAGATGATCCTTTTATGTCTAGCTGCAAGCACCCTTTTAACAAGGCAAAGTTTGTAGTGCCAGATTATATAATTGCAGACAGCGCCTCCTTATATAATCTCTAGGCTAGGCGCCCTCTCTTAACTACCACATCCGTCCCTCCCTAAATTAGTAGTCGCCCTATAACTATAAAGAAAGAAAGCCAGTATGCATAGTCCAAACTCCCTTTTTGCTAGCCTAGCCAGCCAAAGATCCTTTCTAGTAACAAAAGAAAACTAATATTCCTGTCACAACATATAGCCCGCATCTACCTTTATAGCCTCTTCTATAAAAACAGCCCTTTTCTGCTTTGTTCTGTTAGTCTCCTCCGTTTTATCATTTTTATCCTTATCTAGATTAAGCGGCTTAACCTCCTCTCCGCGCTCTATCCGCTCTAGTCGTCTATACCAGGACTTGTGTTTAAAGCGTTCCTTTTCTAGCTTCCGGACATATTTATAGGTCTTGACGGCCACTTTAGCCGCCTTCCTTCTCTAAGCGTTCTGAGCCTCTATAGCCTCTTCTAGATTACCCTTTAGGTAGATGTCTCTCTCTTTTAACACTTGCGGTTCGTCCTAGCGCAGTCTTCCTACTGTGGTGGGGATCACGTGACTTGCACGTGATGCGCATGCGAGTATAACATGGCTGGAATTTTCTGTACAGACAGACATTACCATCTTTTTCACCACAACACAACTTTATAATATAAATATACATTCTCTTAACAACTCTTTTATATAACACGGGTTTTTGTGCCCTTCTTTATAACTTCTCTCTCTACGCATCAGATCCTGTTCTTGTTCCTGTGATCTTGGTATGGTTAATTCCAACCCTCCTATACTACTAGTATATCTAAAAGCGCTCCTATCCTGATAACCGCTACTAAGGCAGGAAACTTAAAGGGTATAGTATTATAGCGATTGGCAAGGCCTAATAGGATAGCTACTAGTAAGACTATATCCTGGTATATAGTAGAAATCATTTCCTAAGTACTACCCTCTACTACCTCTAGTGTTAAATTGTCCTCCTAAATTCTAACTAGCTATAGTAGTATAATTTGTCTTATAGCAAGAGCCGGTCCGTCAGCCCTATATAGTAGCTAGGGTACAAAAATGCGCACATCCCCCTTATTACTAGGCGTCTTTTTCTAAGAGAGCCCTAAATCCTTTAAATCCTCTTTTATAAATATAAGTAAAGTAACTTTATACACAAAGCTGTCTGTATCTCTCTTTCTCTCTATAACTCTTACCTACCACTCTAGCAATTTTTAATATATCCCTAGGAGTATAATCCTATAGTTGTCTTTAGTTTTGTCATTAAGGGAAAAGTACCCTAAATCATATTGACTCCATGTTTCTCAGAAATCATTTAGGGCACATTAAGGTTAATATAACGGAAATATATATTGTTACCCTTTTGTATATATTTGGTATAGTATAGGTAACTAATAAGCTTCTATTAGTGATCTAGGCAAAGCGCGATATAGGCTAAGTAATATATAAGGTCCTGCCATATAAGTTATTAACCGGTTAAGTAAAAATAGTTCTGTAACTGGCTAAAGTTTAGGGTGCCGTTAATGCTATATAGGTAGTAAAGATATATCTTAAACTCTGACTTAACTATAGCACCTATTAGGCAACCATCCTCTTACTACTAATTAAAGAGCAGAAGTTTAATAGTGCTATCTTCTTTCTAGTCTCTTATATTCACTCCCCTAGGCACAATCCAATTTAGGACCCCCTTATATATAAGACTATCAGAGTCTGGCACTTCTTTGACCGGTGCAAATTTGTATAGACTAAGGTTATTAATAGGCCTTACTAGTCTGCTCTATACTCTCTACTATTAAAAGGTTTTTATATTGGTTTTTAGTCGTCTCTATTTAAGTTATTAGTAATAGATCTTATAGAGGCGACCCTTTATCTATTTGCAACTTAGTCCCTTTGATTTTAATCTTAAAGAGCCAAATAGTCCTTTTATATAGTAAGTATAAGTAAAGTTGTAGCTAACCCATTTAGTAAGCCTTATTAGGTCTTCTGTTAGGGTATACTTTTTCTTAATAAGCACTGATGCCTTAAATGTTATAGACATATCTACTAAAAATTTATAGCCTCTCTCTCCTACCTTTACTTGTTTTAGCACTAGTTTGCTACTTTTATCTCTCTCTACTCCCTTAGCTTCTTTAGCTAGGTCTTTTAGGGCATCTTTAATTGCTTCCTTATTGTGATGTTACTAATTATGTGGGTTACTAAACACATAACTAGCATGTGACCAGTATATGACCTACTTGTTTGTCAGATAGGAAACGGAGTAGTTTTGGACTAGGGCCTGTGCGGTAAGGTTATAAGTGCTTGGGGACTCTCTCCTCTTCTCTTCTCTCTTTTGGCATATTCTTTTTATCCTTTGATATAGCCTATTAGTCTTAGCACAATCAGACTTATATTTGCTCCCACACATCTTAGAGCAGTACTAAGGCTAGTGCTATAACATTATAAAAAGAATATCATGCCAGCCGGGGACGGCATATATAATATCCTACCCAGTTATTGATTTGGATCAGACCTGGAGTTGATTTTAACAGAGCTATGATTCTAGAGATCTCATAGACAGCTAGCAATTCTAGGGGATTTAAATTAGCTTAGAAGCAGCTAGTAGAAGACACTTGAGATAGTATAGAGGTAGAATAACTACTAATAATCCTATAGAAGCAATCCTGGTTCCCTAAAGACATAGAGTAGTAATAGCATCTTCTGTACAATATAACCCCCTAGAAACAGAACCTTAGATCCGCTATAATGGTCGACTAAGCTTTAAGATCAGAACCTCCTATAGGCAGTGCTAGAGAAGAGTCAAGTTACTCTTAAGCCAATAATTCCCAAGACAATACTCTATTAGAAAATATTCTAACAACTTAAGGTAATAACGCTTGTTAGGGTAGAAATGGACAGTACTCTACCCCTAGGCAACAAAACAATTATTATAACTTTACCAACCCAAGCAAGTTATAAGGAATTATCTAGTCGATAGAAGAATAATTTAATAACTTAAGAAGAGAACATTAACAAGAGCAGGAAGAGCTTTAGACTTGCTTCCTCCGCTTATAAGATACTATTATATATATGCTTAGTGATATATATAGGGACAATGCCAGCTTAGGTCCAGGACAGCACCAAAACAAGCCCGCCCCTATAGACACTATAGACAGAGCAGATTTGCAAGATAAGCTATAACTATCAATTAAACATACTACAAAAACAGAGTTTAAAACAAATAGTGGTTATACTACTAGACCTACTAGGTTATAGACAAGAAATCAAAACAGACCTAAGACAGGCACATAGTATGACTATAGTGTTATATAGCAAGAATAAGAGCCACCTGGCCTACTTAGAAACATGTCTGTTCTGGTATCAAATATAACATTTAGAGAAACTCCTAGGCTAAGCAAGAATGTTCTAGAAGCCAACCCTCTTAATAATAGGTCTGATCTAACATTCTGATAATAGAGAGCCTCTATATATAACAAGCTATAAGAGAACGCTAATCACTTTACTTTAGAGCAGTCTTGGTATATATATATATAGCTAAAAACAACAGGCCTAGTAAGGACATATCTTACCCCTTACTATATGTCTACTAATAAGAAGTTTGTATTGGTAAAGAAATGTTAACCTGTCTCAAGACATACTTTATAACTAGAACTAAAACGGAGAAGGCCCAGAACCGCTTTAATGATATAAAGATATAGGATAAAGGCCACCCTTACAAAAACTTTCCTAAATTTAAAGCTAGGTTCTTAGCTAAGGCTATTAAAGGAAATGTTGCTAAATCAGAATGGTTCTAGGCAATGTGGAACAAGATCCTTCCTTATATTTAACTATAAAACATAACAATAAAAGGCCTCTAGAACAAGAACTTCTTAGCTATAGTTTAGCATCTAGTCTAAGTTAAAATAGAAAGGGCTAGACTATACAACTAATTAGTTCCTTGTCCTAGCCTAAAGGCATCCCTTATAACAAACAGGAAGAGCACCTACTAAGCTAATACTAGGACCAATTCTTCCAAACCCTCTATATATCTGCAAGCAACCTATACCAGACTACTACACCATCTATATAACCAAACATCCTCTACAGATCATAAAATGTCAAGACAACCTGCCCTAGACCCAAACCAGAGTACTTACAGACATATAATAGCAACGCCTAGAGTAACAGGTTCTAAGTGCTACTACTATAATAAGTACAGACACTTTAAGAGTGACTGCCCAAACCCACTAACTATTAATAAGATGGATAGAGAAGCCAAGGATAACACAGACGCTAAAGACAATGTCAAAGAAATTATTAAGGACAAGTTAGAGGAGTTCCTAGAGGGAAACAAAGAGGCCTAGGCAAAGACTCCTTCCTAGGTCTCTAAAAGTATAATCTATCCAAACTAAACTTGTCATGCCTATTAGGCAGAACACACTTCTTAGTTTCCTATACTCTTACTAAGAATAGAACTGGCATTTTATTATAATCACTTATAGACACTAGAGTATATAGTTACCTGTTTCTAAGCCAAAACCTGGCCGGCCAACTAGTAAAAGCCCTTAACATTTCCTACTAGACGCTTCTATACCCCCTTAAAGTGACTGGTTATAATGGCAAACGCACTACTTGCATTATATAGTACTTGTGTCTATATCTACTATAGACAGACGTTATATATACAACGCGCCTTTATAGTTTTGGACCTTAGAAAACATAACTATATCATTAGAGTTAAGTTTATAAGACAATTTAAGTTACTTCTAGATCTGTCTTGGAACCGACTTAGATGGCCTTTAGAGTACCCTTATACACTACTATAGTCAAAGGATATTCTGATTTAGTATAGACATGGCTTTAACAACACTTCTAAGCCTTATATCCAAGCAGATACTAACTAAAGAGACAATGCTATCAAACAAGATAAATAATAGAGGCAAGCTGGTATTATATCTATTAGGCATGTCAAAGCGCCCAGCCTGCCTTATTACTAGAAAAGGTCCGGTTGGCTTCTAATATAGCTACTAACTACTACTAATTGTTTCTAATAACCAAAGACACCACTATCCTGTTCTCTACCAATATACTATAAAGTCAGATAGGAAAAGGAAACAAAGCAAAGTATTGCCAGATAAATAAAGAATTGTCTTTAGTAAAGAATCCTAGGACCAAACCTACTAGACAAACAAAAAGGAAGCAATCCCAGAACACCTCCAAATCCACCTTAATACTATATATTAACATTTGTAAGATTAGCACAAATGCCCTATACTATAATATAAAGCGTCTAAATATAGAGTTCTTCTAGACAAGCTTATATAAGATCGATCGCCTCCTAGACAAATATAAAGACAAAGAGACATTACTACTCCTATACTAGAAATTACCTAAGTGTTATATGGCCTACTAGGACGTCTTCTTCAAGACAGAGTCAAATCGGCTCCTACCTTATAGGTTATATAACCATAAGATCTAACTTAAACAGGAACTAACCTATAGCTACACACCACTATACTAATAGTCAACTAAGGAGTTATAGGCAACCAAGCAATACTTATTAGATAACCTAAACTATAGGTTTATTATAACAAGTAATTATCCTTTTGCTTTACCTATACTCTTTGTCAAGAAGCCAGATAGTGGACTCCATTTCTATATTAACTACTATAAGCTTAATGCTATAACCAGGAAGGATATATATCTGTTACTATATATTGACAAGCTCCTGGCTAGAGTATCTAAGGCCAAAGTGTTTACTAAACTTGATATCTGACAAGCCTTTTATTAGATCCAAATAGACCCTAAGTCAGAAGACTATATGTTGTTTAGAACTTAATACAGGACATACAAATGCAAGGTGCTTCCGTTTAGGCTCTATAACGGCCCTGCTATATATTAGCAATATATAAACAATGTCCTAATAGACTATTTGGACGATTTTTGTATAGCATACCTGGACAACATTCTGATATACTTAGAAGACCCCTAGGAACACAAAGAGCATGTTCAAAAAGTGCTCTAACGCCTATATGTTATGGTTTTATTATCATGTGCAGTCCCAGGCCTGAGGCTTGGCAGTACCTAGGTATGGCACAGAGAACCAGGGACATAAGGCACTTGGGTCATGCGATCAAAGGATCACATAATGGAGCGAAGAGGATCTAGGATAGATCCAAGAAAAGGATCTAAGGACTTGGGCCTTTGATCCCTTAGATCCAGGAGCAGGAAGGTTCTATATAAGTCTGTAGTTATTCCTTAAATAGGAGCTTTATGCTCAACTTAATATAGTATTTGCAATACACTCTATTCTTATACTGTATGGGAACACCCTGACTTATTACTCTTGTGCATACTACACACAACCTAATGTTCCCACCTTGGTATAGCATTGGCTATACTATAAACGTTATACTTTGAGCATTGTCACTAGCACCTAGTGATAAGTCAACCGCCATTATGTCAAACGCACCTCCAGCCTATATACCTTAGCAAGTCAAGCCGCCTAAGGTACATGACCCAAAGCCATTTGATAGCACTCAAAGCAAGCTATAACCTTTTATTAGCCAATGCAAGATCTATATTCGCATAAACCCATTGTCATTCGGACAAGAGGAACAGAAGGTGTTGTGGGCATGCTCTTACCTAGAGGGAACCGCATACAATTAGATCACTACAAAACTTAAGGACTACCTTAACAACAATTATAATGATCAAGAAGACAATACAAACACAATCTTTGATGACTATAAGGAGTTTGTGACCCAACTTACCTATATGTTTGGAAACATCAACAAGGAACAACACATAGAACAAGCCATCCAAACACTTTATCAGACAAAAAGTGTTACCGCTTATACTAGAGAATTTTAACTACTAGCTAGAAGAATCGATTAGGACGACAAGGCCTTGACCGCCAGTACTACCAAGGACTGAAGGAAGAAGTCAAGGATGACATTGTACAAGGAGGACGCCTAGGGGAGCTCCTCCCAATGATCAAAAAAGCAATTGACATTGACTCCTGACTATATAAGCAAAGGATGGAAAGGAGAGGTCAGTACTCTGGAGGCCACTAAAGGAAAGGTAAGAAAGATCAAACCAGCAGGTGGGAAGACCGGATGGAACTAGACATAGTCTCAAAGAAAGGAAATCCTTCCAAGGACAAGATGAACCGGCGACAAGACAAAGGTCTGTGCTTTGAGTGCGGACTACCTGGTCATCAAGCTGCCTCCTATAAGAAGGGTAACCTAAAGGGAAGGGCAAGCCTTGGAAGAAGCATGGGCATCAGATCAATGTTATAGGAGAACACAACAACAGCACAAGCTATATGTTACTAACAGACATTAGATGTTAGAGGAAGAACTTGAGGAAGCCAATATTGGAACTTAGATCAAACCCAAGTTTGAACCAGCACCAACACTACCAGAATTAGCGGACAAAGCCAAATTTAGGAATGTTTAGCAGAGAACCCTAAGGGTGGGGGAAATATAGACATATAAGGAAGTCACCAAAATCGGAAACCACTATGTCTATAGGGACAGTGGAGAATTATTCTTTAGTGACGCCATATAAGGAGCCAAGCTTGTCAAGGGAGGACAGTACCACGTTTGGAGACAAAGCACAAAAGAAGTACTGTTTGTTAACACTGTGACAAGAGAGCCTATTATAGAGCTACTCCTAGGAGAAGGATCAATCGACAACATATCAAGCAAAGAAGACTTTACTGATATCCTGAAAGGCAGGGAAATCACCACAGAAGAGGCTTATAATAGAGCCAATCAACCCTCTACCAGAGAACAATAAAAGGTTATCAGGAAACAACAAGGACACTTGATCTGGAAAAGTGTTACTGACAACCAACAAATATAGGTTAAGTGTCTAAACGACACTAGAGAAATCAATATTGATGATATATATGATGTTATAGACTTAGACAAGAAAGGCATCTTGTGGGAAGAGGCTAGTAACAATGCCATCAGCATAGAATCATGATATAAAGACCTTGTAGAAGAAACAAAACTAGTAGAGAACAATGGTCGACTACAAGTAGGACAGATTTGGGAGGTTTTGCAACAAGAATATCATGCAATTCCTAACATCAACACCTAAGAATGGGCCAGGGAGGAGGTCACCTATTAAGAAGAAGGATACTTCTCCCCAGAAGGTCCAAAGTACACAGAAAAATGGGAAGTTATATACCAAGACAAGCGACATATCGGTTAGAGAGAAGTCAAGGGTGCAGGCACCTATATGACTATAATTCCCAGAAAAGAACATGACTTTACTAGATGGAACAGTAACCCACCAAAGGTCAGAGAAACCTAGGAACTAGAGCTAACACCAAGAAACGGAGCCAAGAGATATTAGACAAAGACAGACAAAGGAAAACACAACTTCATCTAACCAAAAGACCTAGGCTAAGGTTTTGAGGTAGGACATGTCTACCGACTAACAACTAGAGATGACCACCAGAATGGATAGGTCAAGGTTCTCTAAGGCACTTGCTATGTGGAACTATATGCATCGGCTATAGTCAACAGATAACACTTGACATATAGATTTGAGGAAAGAAGCTTAGAGTAATGATTGACTCTAGAGCAACAGGCAACTTTATGTTACCAGAAACGGTGAAACGACTAAACATACCAGTACAAAGCATCAACCCTTATAACTTAATAGTGGTCGACAGAACAGACCATGATGCCAGAAAAGTTACAAAAGGAACCATTCCAACAAAGATGACAATTGGACGACATACTAAGGAGATTTAGATAGATGTTATACCTATAGGAAGGCATAAGGCCATCCTTAGAATGCTATAGATTAAGTAACATAATCCCAAGATCGACTAGAAGACAAGAACAGTAGAGTTCTCCAGGTGCGCCTATAAGAAAGCAGAATGACTGTATGGTAGTATAGAGATTAGCACAGTCTTATACAATATGCCAGGACATGCCGCCCAAGGTCCACTACAGGTCAGTAACTATATTGTTACTAGTTTAGAGATACCTAAGGAATACAAGAAGTTCAAACAGATGTTTAGGAAACCAGATGATGCTATAGCATTACCAGAACATCAGGAATGGGATTACAAGATACCTATAATCAAAGGAGAGAAACCACCCTTTAAGCTACTTAGACGATGAGTAAGGACGACCTCAAGACATTAAGGGAATATTTAGATAAAAACCTTATAAAGGGATTTATATGACCATCCACATCACTAGCAGGAGCGCCTATAGTGTTTGCACCAAAAAAGGATAGGGCAGGAGGAACCACCGCCAAGCGATTCTGTATCGACTACAGAAAGCTAAATGTTATTATGGTTAAGAACCATTACCCAATCCTGCATATAGACAACTTACAGGACAGACTGGGAAAAGCAAGAGTCTTTACCAAGCTTGATTTGAGAGGAGCATATAACCTTATTAGAATAAAGGAAGGTAAAGAATGGAAAACAGCATTTTGAACACATTACAGGCATTACAAATACCTAGTCATGTTATTTGGATTGACCAATGCCCTTATAATATGTTAGATAGTAGTTAATGACATGTTAAGGCCATACCTAGATCGATTCTGTATATGTTACCTAGACAATATCCTTGTCTACTTAGAGGATAAAGGAACATATATGACATGTCATAACAGTACTAGGAGCACTATAAAAGAAATCGCTACTTCTTAAACCAGAGAAATGCAAGTTCTTTGTTAAGAAAACAGAGTTTCTTGGGCATATTGTCTTGACTGACAGAGTATCTATAGACCTGCAAAAGGTCTAGGCCATTTTAGATTGGGGACAACCCAAAACCATAAAACAAGTTTAATCGTTTCTAGGACTTGCAAATTATTACAGAAAGTTTGTTAGGAACTACTTAAAGATTGCAGAGCCACTTATGAAACTAACATATAAGGACAAGCCTTTT